>WAAG01066125.1:0-13928 GCA_013390105.1 Tichodroma muraria
AAATTGCTAAATTGGGTATTGTAGAGAGTGTTCCCACCACCACATTTTCAGCATCCAGAGTACATGGATGTCAGAGCGAAGCACTGATTATCTCTCTGGAAAATCCAAAGAACTTTAATTTTAGGGCCCATCCTCTGAGAGAGTGGGAGATATTTTTCCCTTTTCTCTTTTCCTGTGGCAGTTTTTGTGTAATAGCCCTAATCTTTATTGCTTTGTGGTATATAGTTCTTGCCATTAATGGCCAATAGGATTGATTAAATGCCTGAGCCTCAATGTGCCTCCCATGAGTGGTTATCAGGATTGATTAAATGCCTCAGCTTCAATATTTAATCAAACTCACCAGCTGTTGATTGCTGTACACTTCAAAATCATCAGATTATTCCTTAAATGTGATGCAAGGATTTTCCTACTGCCCCCAGAATCTCACTGCCTCAAGGGAGCTCATGGGAAGAGTTTTTCATTACGTTCATGTTCTTTACCTATAGATAACAGCAACAGAACCATCTGAAAGGAAATGCTACACTCAGCATTTATATTCACTAGTAAAAATAGGGACAATGAATATCACACAAAACAATTTAGATGAGATAATATGAGTTGTTTGCATTAAAAAGAATTTTTAAAAAAGAGATTATTTCTAAATGTACTCTGTATGTTTGGGTTTCTTTTTTAATCCACATGTCACTGCCAGGAAATAAGACTGCATTGATTTTTACAAGAATTACTCCATGTAGTTGATGTTACCACATGAATAAATTACTAAGTATTCATTCTTTATTTAGATTCCACTGTATTACAAATGAATTCTTAGCTCATAATTTGCACTTTCTGCAAGTACCTTGTGGTTGAGTGTCAAAATAACATTCAGCAAATCCTCCAGGCTAATAGGTAAACAGGAAAAACTAATTGTAGTTTATAGGAACTTAATTAGGCTGGAAGGAGAACCATGATCCCTGAGTTAGGGGGAAGATAAATGCCTGCATGGCTCTCCATGAGCCAAGTTGTCTCTGGGATAACCAGGAGCCTGGGGGATCAGGTTATGCCTAAGTAAGTGGGAAACAACAATATCTATCCATATGTCCTGCTTGCCTGATGTGCTGAGGCTCCTTCCAAGGTTAATTCAGCATATGGGTGTTATTTGTGATGCAATAAAGATGATATAGGTAGTAATTCGTATTTGAAAATAATAACGGGATAATGAAAAAATTAAGACAAAAAAACTGTAAGTGAGCAAATGAAAAAATTAGTATGAGTTGATTAATTCTAAACGAGCAGATTTCTGGATTAAATCCCAGAATAATGGAGTACTTGGTGAGATTGGAAGGATGTGTATATAATTATAATTGTAGGAGTGGAATTCAGTCTGATCTGTACTTTCAAGCTGAAATTACAATATCCTAGCAAGACACCAGGAATTGAAGCTGTAAATGACAGAAAAGTTCAAACGCCTTGATATTTGTGTAGATCTAATCTCAGCTAATAACTGTACCCTATTTAGGGAATTGCTAAATTCAAACAAAAGTCATCCTGATTAATTGATGTGCTTTTGTAGTGGAGATCATAGCGGCCTGTAGTTTCCCAGGTCCTCTTTCCTGCCCTTCTTGTGGATAGGTGTCACACTGGCCAGCTTCCAGTTGTCTGGGGCCTCCCTGTTGAGCCAGGGCTGTTGGTAAACGATGGAGAGCGGCTTTGCACGCTCATCTGCAGCTCCCTCATCACCCTGGGATGGATCCCATCTGGTCCCATGGATCTGTGAGCATCTGAGTGGCTCAATAGTTCTCTGGCTGCTTCCTGCTGGATAACAGGGGGACCATTCTGCTCCCTGACACCATCTACCAGCCCAGGAGGACAGTTGTCTTGGGGACAACCTGTCTTTCTGATGAAAATTGAGGCAAAGAAGGTGTTAAGTACCCCTGCCTTTTCCTCATCTTTAGTTACTAAGTTCCCTCACACATCTAATAGAGAATGGAGGTTGTCCTTGTCCTTCCTTTTGCCATTAATGTACTTATAAAAATATTTTTATTGTCCTTCACAGAAGTGGCCTGGTTGAGTTCTAACCGGGCTTTTGCCTCTCTTATTTTTTTCCTACATGACTTAGCAACTCCCTTAAACATTTCCTGAGGTACCTGACCCTCCTTCCAAAGATGATACACCCTTTTTTTTCCTAAGTTTCTTCAGAAGCTCCTTGCCCATCCAAGCTGGTTGTTTTCCTTGTGGACTCATCTTTTGGCACAGAGGACAGTCTCTTCCTGTGCCTTCAAGATTTCTGTTTTGAAGCACGCCCATCCTTCCCGGACTCCTTTGTTTTTAAGGGCTGCTTCCGAAGGAACTCTCCGAATAAGTCTCCTAAATAGGCCAAAGTCTGTCCACTGGAAATCCAGTATGGAAGTCTTATTGATTCCCCTCCTTGTTTCAATAAATACTGAAAACTCTATGATTTCGTGGTCACTGTGCCCCAGAGGGCCTCCAGCCACCGTATCTCCTGACAGCTCTTCTCTGTTTGCAAACAGCAGGTCAAGTGTAGTCCCTCCCCTGGGAGCTCACTCAGCAGCAGTGACAAGAAGTTTTCCTCCACNTATGAACCTCCTGGACTGCCTCTTCTCTGCTGTTTTGGGTTTCCAGCAGACACCTGGCAGGTTAAAGTCTCCTACAAGAACAAGGGCTGGTGATCCTGAAACATCCTCCAGTTGCTTATAGAATAATACATCCACCTCTTCATCCTGGTTGGGTGGTCTATAACAGACTCCCACCAGGTTGTTGGCCTTCCCCCTGATTCTTACCCATAGGCACTCGACCTTACCATCATTAATCTCAATTCCCACGGTGTTGAGAGCCTCCCTAATGCACAGAGCCACCCCTGCACCTCTTCATCGCCTGGCTCTTCTCAGGAGCTTGTAGCCATCCATTGCAGCACTGCAGTCACGAGAGCCATCCCACCACGTTTCCATGATGGAGACCAGGTCACAGCTTTCCTGCTGCACAGTGGCTTCCAGCCCCTCTTGTTTGCTATCCATGCATTAGTGTACATGCACTTCAGCTGGGATGCTGATTCCACCTGACTCTGGCTTACCACCCTTGGGCTCATCTCTGGAGAGCCTGGTTTCATCCCCTTACCCCTTTAAACCTAGTTTAAAGCCCTCTCAATCAGCCCCGCCAATTCATGGGCTAGAATTCTTTTGCCCTTGAGATGAGATTAAGAGTAGAGAAAAATGAAGATTACGTCAGCTTGAAGGTAAAAAAAGGAGCTGGAAAATACCCTGAAAGATTTTTCTTTCAGGAAGAAATACAATTCCTTCTGCTTCTTCCAGGGGAAATGGGCAGACAGGGTGCCATACAGCAGGAGACGAGGAAGGGCTTGCCCAGGGTGAGCATGAGAATCCTACAAACAAAAAAGGTGGAGAATACGATGTGTTAACTTAATCCATATGCTAAATCAGTGTTAGAGTCAGGATTAATGTTTTTGATTTAAAACAAAACCATGCTCCCACAGTTCATGTATGTACCAGATCAAAAAAATCTTGACTATATGTAGTAATGCGCAGATAAATAATTTAAGTTTCTTTTGTTTTCCTCCTTTTCTTCTCACTAATGAGAGATGCTGTAGAGAAGGGAAGAGTTCCCTCAGTTAATTGATAATTTTCTAGCTGGCAGTCACACCCAAGTCCCTGGTGTGAAATGCAGGGAGAAAAGAATCCTGAGTGAAAAGTAGAGAAATTAAAATTGTGGAAATTAACTGTATTTTGCTGGAAAACTTGGCACAAGGATTTAGGGTCTCCAGTTTGTGTCTTGAAAAAAAAAAATAAAATCAAGTAATTATGGAGCATCTTGAGTAAAAAACTGGAAAGATAAAAGAGTGCCACAAGACTACTTCTGCCAGACTTTTCCCAGAGAAAGAGAAAGGAAAGTAAACCTGAACATTTTGGGAAAATGCAGAACCAAATCATCAGATCACACTGCTTTAAGTAATCAGTTTAGCTCCAGACATCTCTAGTGGGGTGAATATTTTGCCTTTTTGCTCTGTGAGCTGTTGAATTTTTGGATTTTTCCTCTTCCCTGATATATCATCAGTTTGGAATTCACCCAGTAAACCAAGAAACATCTTTCTGAGTTAGTTTGGAGGAATTCCCAGTTCACACTTAAATTATGGCAAATGGGGTAAAAAAAAAAAAAGATTAGACACAGCATGAGCATTGTATGGTTGTAGAGATGTTTTTATTTTCTCGGCTAAAAATCCCACTTCTATTCTGAGACCTATTAAGTATTTTTCTGTCACAATTTGCAGCTAACTTTAGTATGTTAATATGACTTTGGATGATGGAGGTTAAAGACAACATAATGCAGCTTGTACTTGTAAGACAGCTGTTTTTATTGAGGTATAAAATGTCCTGACTCCACAGTCTTGAAACTGGTACCTTAAACTTAATAACCAGGGGCTGAATTTTCTTTCTTTAGCTGAAATGTCACCTCCAGACCTTCACACAATGGCTTATTGCTATCCTTAAAATTCTAGAATCTAATATTACCCTTGCTTTTCCACCACCATCCCTTTAAATTCACACATGTGGATTAAAGTGTTTGAAATTCAGCGCAAATTTCCCCCCCTGGGATTTCACTGAGTGGTGATATTCAGTTACTGTACCTTGATGTCAGCCTGACTTTGGGGGAATCTGCTCCCTCTCCGTGTTCTGAATGCACAACTCAGCTGTTTCCATCAGGATCTGAGGAGGAAATTTCGCCTCCCATGCCTGGCTGCCTCTGGGATTTCTCAGGAGATCTATGATGGAACTTGCTGCAAGTTTTTTCCCCCTCCTTTCAGTCAATAGCTTTAATCCTTCTGGCCAGACTTCTGCAGCACAAATGCCCATTAAAAAACTGTGTATCAGCACTTGGTAACTGCTGATGAATGAGTTAATTTTTAATTTTGTGGTGGAGGGGCTATGATGAAAACACTATTTATATTCCTGTATATAAATGACCAGTTATAATGGGATTTTGACCACTGGACAAATGTAGTCACAGAGATTCAGCCTGCTGTAAGCAGCTAATTAGAGTCCAGAAACCATACTAAAGTATTTATTGAGTATTCTTTGAGCAAATCGCAGCACAAATCTTTGAACAAACAGCAGTTCACACTTGGAAAAGACACTGCGTAATTTCATTAATTTATCGAATAAAATCCAGATTATGCCTTGAAAAAGATAGCTCAAATTTTTCTGAATATAAATCAAATTTTGTATGCCTCAAGACAGCAAAATTAAATATCTTTCAAGAAAAGATTAATTGCCATCTTTATGCAGTCACAGATCTGATGGATGTCATGCTTCAGGTATGAGATTTTCAGAACTGGGCTTCTACTCTGCTGCATGGCTGGACAGGCTAAAACTGAGTTTATTTGAGAATTTTTTTGTGAATCTCAGAGTAAAGGCTCCAGAAAATAAACTGTCTGTATGTTCTACACTGTCTCTGTAGCATTGGAGAGCTTGTTCTGGCATTCCTGTGGAAGTTTGCATTGGAGTTCCTTGTGCCTGGATCAAGAGGTGACAGGATAAAGGATGGTTTTTAAGTTGATTCTGTCCTGACTTGGAGCAGAAGCTGGTAGTCATTAAAAAACCCCAAGAAATTAGCATCAAAAATGACAAAATTTAGTCAGATCTTTGTAAAATTCAAAGTCTGACCATATTTCAGGATAACATGCTACTTAAAGGAAGAATTGGTTTCCAGTCTGCAAATGTGATACCTGTAGGGAATTACTTTATTCCTGTCTAAAAAGAAGAAAAAGCAAAAAAGCCCTTAGGCTTTTTTGAGTATATCTTACTCAATAAAGTAAATAAGACTACTTAATATCCAGCTGCCTTAACTCCAGTCCACTTTTCTATGCTGAAATCAATCCCATTTCAAGTACTGGGACTACTCCTGGTGCATTTTCAAGCACATGGTGATGTGTCTGCAAAGGCGGGACATGAGTGAGGGAACTTCTCTGCCTGCTCAAATGCTGCTGAGCTGGGAATCTAACTTGACAAAGCTCTAGCTTATTTAAAATATATTTAAACAAATTATTCCCTGGTGAAATTTAATTTTTTTCAGAACTTCAGGGTGGACTTGAGTCCAAAGGTGGTAGAAAGGTAAATTAAACTGTGAGATTTAAGCATGAGATTAAGTATTCCCAGCACATCTTAAATAATGTAGGCCTGGGAATTCTGTTGAGGGTTGATGCTGAAACACACTGATTTTAGTCTGAAAGATTTTTCGGTTGTTGGTATGCCCTAGGAGTTATGATGTTCTGGTTAGGTTTGTATTGTGAACACCAGGGAGCTATGCAGTTTCTGGGGTTTTATTTAAATGTTAGTAAATATAACAGAGGGATTTGCCAAACTTTCTGTAAGGCAGCAGAATGGAGAGGAGAATCCCCAAATTCTGTGTCAGCCAAGTCTGGTATCTGCAGACCAAGATTTCCCCTGTTGAGTCTGATTTTGAAGATCTGCTTGGTGTAGAAGGAGGTGTGGAAGTAACAGGCAGGATTTTGATAAACTGAAAGACATCAAGATGATCTTTAAGGCCCCTTTCAGCCCAAATAATTCTGTAGGGTCAGGGATTTTTTCTTTTACTACAGAATCAAATGTGCTGGAAAACCAACAAACTGTAAATCATGAGCTATGTGGGATAGCCAGATATACCAGTGCTGTAGAGATATTAATTATGAATCCTGCTCAATAATCAGCAGTATCATTCTTATAATTAAGAATTTTAGACAGGAGATGTCTCAGGTAAAGGCTTGCAAAGGTTGTGCTGAGCTTTTTGGGGAAAAAAGCAGCTTGGAGTGAAGCTGAAGGGAGTGAGTCTTGATTTTGCCTAGAAGCTTTTTGTAGAACTCAGAATAGATGTGGGTAAATGTTTGGTATAATATTTATTTTTAAAGGATATTTAAATATTCGGTTTGCATGCTGATAGCTGCTAATTTTTGCACTTCAAATTTCTCAAAGAAGCCCAGAATGAGGAACTGGTTTTTAAAGCACTGACTAATGTTTTCCTTACATAAAATCTGAAGAGCTAAACGCTGTTATTAAGTGCCTGCATGTAGCAGTCCAATCAACCCAGCTTGAGGAGCAGGCTTTACCCTGATCCAGTGTCGGTGGCTTAAAGAGCAGGCACAGCCGTGGCCGCCCGAAAAGCAGTTTATTAAGGCACTTAACAAAAGACACAAGACATACACAGTAGCCCCAGAGGGTAACACCTTGGGGTGGGCAGCTAACAGAAGATGAATATTACAGGGAATAGGACATTATATAACCTTGGTAACAGAACAGAGAACCTATGGAGAACGACATGACCATATATGGAAAAGCAACTCAACGAACGAATCATTAACACATAACCTTATACAGAAACTGTGATCTAACCCATATTAATATAACTAAACCCATAATCTCGTGCTTCTCACCGTGATATATCTAGGTGTTCTCTTTCTCAGCACTCTGCTTCTAAAGGCCTTAAGTTGATGCCTTCTGTGTGGATAGCTAGGGCCAGCTCACTGCCAGTCCCTGCCTGACCTACTCCTATGCCTACAAACTGACAACTTCAGTAGCTGAAACCAGGGGGTTGTAAAATAAAACAGGCATTAAATACTGAGAGGGAGGAGGAGAGGCTTATTTGGAAAATGCCAAGTCATGTTGCTTCACATTCTGGCCAGATAAATAAACGATGTCAAAATTGGATGTGAGCACTCAGCAGGTGTCTCATGGAGTGGTAGTGATGCCTTTTTTGGGCTTACCTAAAAGCAGAGGCCAGACAAAATTAAAGGAATAAAAAGCAGTTATATTTGTTGAAGGGACTTCAGGTATATTTAGAGCAGATGAAGCCCCTCAAGGGCTACACCCAAAAATGGATGATGGGTCACAGGTTTTCACACTTTTATAAGTTTGGTTCATTTGCATATTGGAGGTTAATCTTTCAGTTACAGCTTCAGGTAATGAAGTCATTTACCCCAAGTTTTCTCCCCTCCAACCCACTTTTGTTTACATCTCTTGGGGCCTGAGGCAGTGAGGTGTCCTTGATTCCCAGGCTAGAGAGGAATTGTTTTGTCTGACCAAAATGTGAAGACATGAGCTAACACTGTATATGGAGTTTAGAGTTATACACTGAAGAATTGCAGGATTACAAATACATGAAAAACACAAAATACAGATAAACCTCTGTTGAAAGCAGCATCAGTGGCTGCTTTCAATAAGAGGTTGTCTGGTCTGATGGGGTGTTCCTTGGCTGCTGCCTCTGGTCATGGGAGTGTGACAGCCACAGACTCCCAGGAACGGTCACACCGGGAAGTTTCCTGATCCAAACTGCAAATATAGTTCACATGTAGTCAATCCAGGTGAGCCAGCTCTGGTCTGAGGTGATGAATTATTATTATTTTGTCTCACAGATTTCAGATATTTGCTTGAGCAGTAGAGGTGTGGAAGTGAAGAATTCCCTGGCCCAGCCCACAGAAAACATGACTTCTGCAGTTTCTGGTTGCCTCCTTAGGAGGTCAAGTAGCTGAAAATTTTTGAGCTTTCAAGTATCTCATTCAACCCCAAGTGCTGGTCAGCTTTGCATACAGGGGGAGTTCTTGGGTTTAGTTTGAACTGACTCTGGTAGAGAAAATAGCAAGAGTTCTGGTGCCTGTGTGTCTTCCTCATCCTTCCCATGCCCTCTTGAGAGGAAGGAGAGAGGCTCCTGAAAGCCAAAGCAAGTGTGGTGAGTAACTCTGACTGAAACCTTTAGACTGGGATTTGATGCATGAGACTAGCTCACGAGTGAATATTCTTGTCTGTGATGGAAGAAGCAACCAAGTGTTGCACTTGTTCTTTCACACCTACTGCTCCTGTTTCTGCCAAGATATGTTTTCTTCATTTGTGCCCTTATTTAGCATGCTGTCCACCTACTATCTGCATTTCCATTATGTATTTTAAATGAGCAATAAAATAACCATTTACGTAATGAATACACTTATATTGATATTATGCTATATAATTTAGAGATGGTGCTTAATTATGACTTGTTTATAATTAGGTCTCTTGCTATGCCAGCTAGCTTTTATGTTCTTTATAAAACTTCAAGAACATAGAAAATCATGAGTATTTGAATGTGAAAATAACCTTTGATATTGTTTAACCCTTTCGTGCCCATTTCCATTTCTCTTGGGGCTCCTCTTTTCCTGAGGAGAGTATTCATAGCAAACAGTATTTTTTTGTGAGGATATAATGGTGGGAAACTGCTGCTGTTATCAATTTTAGTTGTTTAGATTTAGTTGTTTCAGAGCAGGAGGTTGGAATGATAGAAGGGCAGTGAAGCTGAGGAATTCTGGAGAATGAGTCCTGTGAGGAGTGGCTGGGGGGGCTGGGAAGGGGCTCAGCCTGGAGCACAGGAGGCTCAGGGGAGCCCTTCTGGCTCTGCACAGCTCCTGCCAGGAGGGGACAGCCAGGGTCGGCTCTGCTCCAGGAACAGGGACAGGAGGAGAGGGAACGGCCTCAGGCTGGGCCAGGGGAGGCTCAGGGTGGACATCAGGAGGAATTTCTGCATGGAAAGGGTGCTCAGGCCTTGGCAGGGGCTGCCCAGGGAGGTTTGGAGTGCCCATCCCTGGAGGTGTCCAAGGAAGGCCTGGATGTAGCACTCAGTGCTCTGAACTGGTGACAAGGTGGGGATGGGTCACAGGTTGGACTCATTGATCCTGGAGGTCTTTTCCAACCTTAATGATACAATGAATGTTTTAGGTGTTTTGGTTTTGGTTTGTTTCATTTGGTGTGAATATAAAAGTAATACAATTTTTTCAGCACTTTCTCACTTCAAAAAACTTAAGACTGAAGTCTTAAGACTTGGAACATGTGTTCCAAAGAGATTTGGGCATCCAAGTATCTTCAAGTTATTTTGACAATCCAGTTCATTTATTTTATGACACCACTGATTGTCATCTTAAAAAGTGTTTCTTGTGATGTATCAAAATAGGTAGAGACCAAACTGTCATGGATGAATAGGGACAGTCTTCAAATGGAGATTTTGGCTCTAGAGATAACTGATACATTTGAATATCTCACTGCTTTAAGGAATCACTCAAAACCTTTGAAGGAGTCATGCCTTGGTTCAGTGCCTTACAAAATCAAGTCCTTCTAAAATTCTAAAATTAGGCTTCTCCAGTTAGTAAAAACTAATGGTATGTTCAGACTGCACTTTCTCTGTGTGTGTTACTTCTTAACCAGAGTTATCACCAAGGGCAAACATCACTCTTGTTTAGAGGGGGAGGCAATGTGAGGTTTCACACTTCAACTGTTCCTGGTTTGTCTCTGGTTGGAGCAGTGACCTGTCATGTCTGTCTCCCTGAGCGTGCTTTTCCACAGGACACAGCTGACTTGTAGCATGTCTGTGTTCTCACAGCAGCCTAGGGTGGTCTTCAACCACAAACTGTGGTGGGAAGGGCAGTGGTTCTGCTAAATATCAGAAAAAATGCTGGTGGTCCCATATTGGGAGTCTGAGATGTGCTGAGCTCCCCTGCTCCTCCTGTGGCTGGTGAAGAATATGAGATGTGCACATTCACAGAAAGTTGAATTTGGGCTTGCATGGGGAAACCATTTTTGAAAAGCTCATAAACACAACCAACAATGAGAAATAAAGCATACTTTCAGGAGCTGTTATCAATGAAAAATAGCACTTTTTAAAAACTGGGAGGCAGCCACTTTGCACTGAAAAGGTGAATTCAATTTGCTTTGTTATGCAAGATTCCCTTCCTTGGGGAAAACGGCAATTCAGAAAACATATTTTGGAATTAATTGTGATCTGGCTCTGTAACTCCTCTGAAGTTTAATAAAGCAGGCTGGTCCCTCCAGGGTTCCTTTGGGGAAACTAAGACACTAAAATATGCAGGGTAATGTCTGTGACTTCTCTTACAAAGCTCTGTTCCTACAAAGACAGACTGGGGGTGACACAGCTGGGAGAGCATCCACCCATCTGGAGAGCATGTTTCAGAAAGGAGATGAAAACATTTGGAAATGTCTGCTCTCTGCAGTTATTTTAGGTTAAAAATAATCCATGTTGGATAATCATGGAAGAATTTTTAGATCATCTTGCATAACGGTCAGTGGGCCTCCCTGTCACAGCTACAGCTGCTCTGAAGCTGCACAGATAAATTTGGCTGTAACAGAAACCCAGTTTGGCAAGCCCAGTTTGTTGAAGAGCAGAAGCAGGCAAGTTCCCGGATGAGACAACGACAGGTTGTGTATGGGTGATGGTGGATGGGACAGACGGAGAGGAGAGATCTCTGAGGCCAGGTCTTGGAACTTGTGGTTTATTGCAAAGGGCTGTGGGTGCAGGGCCCTGCTGGGAGCTGCAGCTCAGAGCAGGCCCCAAAGAGAAGAGAGTGAGGTTCCCCAGAGAGGGAGAGAGCCCCCAAAGAGAAGGAAAGAGAGGAAGAGAGCGAGGTTCCTGTTACAATACAATAAATCTTCTGTGCTGAATATTCTAATTCTCACTAACCAATCTAGTACAAGATACAAATCCTATAGCATTTACATACAGCCTATAAGAATCTTTATATTACCATATTGTGTTACATTTTAAACCCTAAAAACTGCTCTTTTGGACCCCTTCTTCCAAGCTGGTAGGGCCTGCTCTGACCCTTGGGCCTGTCTGCAAGCAGAGGGTGTTGTCTGATCAGAAGGGGATTGCCTTCAGCCAGCCATGCCATTGCTTTCCAGCTGTTCAGTGGCTAAGGCTTGGTATCTCAAAGCTTGCTTTCATTTCAATCTCGCTTATAGTTTCCATATTCTCAAAATCTTTTGCCAGGCAATCATATTCATAAGGCTTTCCTGTTTCATCTTCCCCGACAGGTTGGATTCAAACTCACGCAGGGGACCCCAGCCGATCCCATTCAATCCTGCATGCAGACATACAGGATTGGCCAGTGAGCTGCACAGTGATGAAACTTCAACCAATCTGTTGCTCAAGCACAGGAGTTTTGAACCCCCTATAAAAGGGGGCATTGCCCAAAAAATGCTGGCTGTTGTTGCATGATCCTTGGCGTGATTAGTCGTGTGCCTGTCTCCTAAATTGTGACCCTAAAGTAATACCTCCCTGTTTTAACAGTCTCAAAAAATAGCAGATATGTATTAATGAATCAGGGCAGGATGAAACAACCGAAGCAGCAGATTGCTCTAATTCCTAAGAATTTTTCTTTACTTTTAATTCTAAATAATTAATTGGCTTTTGGATTATCCCAGTTAGTTTTCTGCTCCAATGCAGAGGTGTGTTTCAGAAGAGTCTGTGCTCCTTATATGGTAGGGACTATCCTTTTCCTTCCATTATGTAATGTTTAGCTTGTCTGTTATAGCAATATAAAGACTTTTCTAATTTGGGGCTTTTTTTTGTTTGTTTTTTATTAGAACATGTTTCACATTATTTATTTTTAAATTATTGTTAACTTTCGACTAGGACGAGTCTTCAGACTGTCCTTTATTTGTCAATTGATTGCTTTCTCAAATATTCCTTCTTGAAAACATACACTTTTTTCTTGCTTTCTTGTTTGTTTGTTTTTAAAACCATATTAATGAAATATAATAAGGAAACAGAATAATGAAAGGAAAATATTTTTTTTGTTTTTTTTCTTCTACTTTGAAGCCTAGAATCAGAGAAGCAGTCATTGTAAGGGGCCTCTAGAGGTCCCTTATCAAACCTCCTACTCCAAGGAGGACTTCCAGGTCAGTCAGGGCTTTGTCTAACAAGTCTTGTATTCCTGGAAGGGTGGAAGACATTCATAGCTGACATCTTAAGGCTCTGAACATATGATAGTATCTATATTTAAAGGTCTAGTTCAGTTCTTTTTGAAGTATATAAATCCTAGTCATTACTTCTCTGCTTTTTCTACGTATAACTTGTTCAAACTCATTCACAGGAGAAATGAAAGACTGAAAAGAAATGTTGTCTTTAAGCTCCTAGAGAAGGTTAAGTTCCTGAGTGTTGCAGCAGAAAGACTTTTTTATTCTGTTTTTGAAGTGGAAAGAAAGGATTCCTTCAGTGTTAACTGAAGATCTGTATTTTGTCTCTAAGGCTTAAATTTGAATTTGAATTCAATAGAAATCAACTTCTTTCTCTGCATAAATGTGCTCTAGAGAATTATGACCAAAATCCACAGCTAAGATATGCCTAATTTGGCAGATTATTTATTGCTTTATTGATTAACATTCAGGCAACAGCAGTAGTAGTGAAACACTCCCTCCAGTTTTCCATCTCTTTACTCCTGTTTTTCTCTCTGTGGATTACCCTGTGTGTAATCAGTAGAAAATGTCAATTGTTCTCATATCTGGTGTCTCAAGGAACAGAATCAAGATTTTAGGATACTTAACTGTACTTCCAACTTACTTTTTCTATAACAATAATAACAACAACAACAAACAAACAAACACAACAACAGAGAAAACAAATATTACTGTTTTGGTTTATTTGAAAGATTTTTTTTACTGTTATCATTCATATAAAATGTCTAGTGGATGACACGCCAAAGAATAAAAGCACGAGAACTAACTGCTAGATAAAAGTGCTGTTCTGAACAGACTGTAAAGTTCTGAGTTGGTGCAGTTACATTGCAGGTATTGTTTGGAGTCAGCACATGTAAGAAGTTGTCTGGGATATGTTCTCCATAGGAATAATTTGCAAGAACAGAAGAGGGCATTTGGTTAAAGCTAGTCACACTCTCTGCCTTGCATCCAGCTGTCCAGAAAGAGTTTTTTAGAGTTTAGTGAAAGTGAGAAAGACAAATGCAGCTCTTCTGAGAAGTTTGTAAAAAATGTGGGAACAGAACAGATTGGACATGTGAGGTGGAATTGTCATTTTGCCATTTTTGGTCTCTTTTCTGTAGTGCCATAATGCAACAAATTTTTTCTGGCTATCACATTTCATATTATTATTAA
>WAAG01066129.1:726-12967 GCA_013390105.1 Tichodroma muraria
GACGGTCCCTTAGCCAGAATAACCATGAGCAAGAAGAGATACACCTACCACTATTCAAGCTGCTCTCAGGTTCAAGCTAGACACAAGTGACTGAAAACTTTCAAGCTACACACAAATGACTGAAAATAATCTTTAAAGATTTGCTTACAAAAGGACTCAGTCAACTTGAAACCACCCTAATTTACCACTATGGGAGAAGGGAATGAAACACTGCTACAACTCCACAGATTTTTAGGGTGTTCCTGGCTAGATTTTCCTCTAGGCAAGCAGAAACTCACAGCAGAAATTCATAGTGTTCCAAGCACTGTGCAGCAGTTCTCCCAATGATGGGGGCGATGGTTCTCCACTGAGTTGGCATCAGCTTGGCCAGGTGCAACAGTTTCTCCTCCTCCTCCCGAGACCACTCTGTCTTTTTGATGCTTGGGTCCAGCCATTCGTACCTGTAGTAAGGGAAAAAATTAAGGATGACAGATCTAAGTTATCCACTGATTTGTCTTCAAGAGTATTCTCATGACATATGTATTTAAGCTATAAAATGCATTATTTATCCAGCACTTTTCATACAGATACTGCCTCTTCTTCCTTTTCCCACCTCTATTCTGGCAAAGTAAAGAGTCACAGAATTAATCCTGAAAAAGAAAAGTAAAAATTGCAACTATCAAAGATAGAAAAATGGTAGACTTGTTTCTACCAAAAAGGTCTGGAGCCTTCAACAATTATCTTACTAATCCTCAACTATGCCAGTACTGTTATTTCTACAAGAAGCATTCTATTAAATATGTGCAACTCAGTACTTGAGAAACTAAGTCTGATTCTCAAATTCATTTATACTGTATCTGTATTTGCATCAATTTAAAGTTCCTATTTTTAATAAAATATTAAATTTCACAGTGCAATTTCTAAGCATTTATTCTCAAGCCAAACTCTCATTACATGAAATTAGAAAATTATATGTAAGAGAGATTAGTATCTTACAATTTTACTTCCTTAGCAATATTCACCAATTAAAACATGCTTAAATAAAGGGGAAAACTAATGTTTATAATTTAAAGTGGTCTTGCATTTGGCAACACTGCAGTCACTGGCAAACAGAATATCTGGCTACTTTTGTTCAACTACTTTCAAGCAATACGAATTTGAAGTTTCCATGATAAAATCAAACAGTGTTAAAACTGTTGTTGCTCTGTGGACATAAATTAAGTCTGTGGTAACATTTTTTCCACTAATTTCCACTAATTATGAAGGTCATATTCCCAGGCACAGCACCTCTCACTTACCATCTGGCTTTGCACTGCTTT
Organism: Tichodroma muraria; assembly: GCA_013390105.1. NCBI lineage: Eukaryota > Metazoa > Chordata > Aves > Passeriformes > Sittidae > Tichodroma > Tichodroma muraria. The sequence goes on from WAAG01066129.1 coordinate 2,025, forward strand.
GCTGATTTCCTGTGCAATAACGAGGCAATTCGAGACCACTGGTTTTTGCCATATTTCATAACAGCTGCTTTCAGAATTTCATCCTTGAAAAAAACATAAATAAATACCCTTATGGACTGCAAAACAGAAAGTCTGAGCTCAAGCAAAGGAGAACATGGTAAATTTCACGGGCTGGCCCAGAGGAAACAGCATAACACTGCTACTTCTGTTCCATTTTATTCTCAAGAAAATGAGGATTTGTATTTCAAAGGCCAATGAAATCCGTAAGGATTAAATGAAAAAGACACATGATTATTGTTCTAAACTTCATATATCTAACAGAACTTCCCAAATTATCATTTCCAGTGCTCCCTAATGCACCAGTGTTTAAAGGTTCTGTATGTCTTCCCTGAAGGACAGCAGCAAAGGTAAGGAAGTGTTTGTCTGGTAATGACATCACAATTGGAAAACAAAGTAGAACTGGCAAATATCTCTGGCTGCCTTGTTTTAAATAATACCATAAATTTATCTATTTTTCACATTTTAATACAATTGGAATAAAAATGTAATAGATTCAGTTTGGGAGCCAGGTTGTTCACATACAACAAAGTGGGAAGTGAGTTTGATCAAAAAGCCAGAAGTGATATCAATTGTATGCCAATCCATCCATCAATTTATCTCTCCCTTCCTCGATAGATGGATTCATATTTCTGGTTTATTCAGAGAAGGTGCTATTTTAAATGTATTAAAGCTATTCTTGCAGCCCTGTCAAACACAGATGTCCCTCTCCTGTACCCAGTGAGTGTTCAGTCTCCACTGACACCTCTCCATTGACTGTCTCCACTGACACCTCCCAGAGAACCACAGCTTTAACTGCGAGCTTATGATCAGCTCTTGATCTGGCTTGAGCTGCTACAGGCAACAATTCATGCAATTACTGCTCTGAAATAAATAATAAATCCTCCCCTGTGTGGTTTGTTTTTTTTTTTTAACTTGGTGCTCTTTGGCACACAGGAGCTGTACTGGTGACATTAACAGGCTTTTTTTTTGCAAGTAACAGGTCATTTTATGAATGACCTGGTATCATCTGGTTCCACTTTTTGTTTTTAATGTATGTATAATCAAAATGTTAATAATAAAAAAAAATAAAAAAACCCAACATGTATCTTATCTCTGGTGCACAAAGCCTGGTGAACTGGGGATCTATCTGGCCACTGGAACAGGCTCCTCAGGGCAGTGACCACAGCCCCAAGCGTGTCAGAGTTCAAGCAGCATTTGGACAACGCTCTCAGGGACAGGGTGGGATTCTTGGGGGTATTCTGTGCAGGAGCTGGACTCGATGGTCCTTGTGGATCCCTTCCCACCCAGGATATTCTGTGATTCCACTTAATGCACTGCTCTTTCTCTTCAACAGCCACCAAAATTTATCAAGTATGGAAGACTCTAAGAACGGGTGAAGACAATGTGAGTTTTCCTGTCCTCTGCTGACCCCAAATTTAGCTGCTTCCTGGCACATCACTGATACATCACAAGTGCTTAAAAGCACACAGAGCACATTTTATCTTCTATTACTTTTTCCTCACTGTTTCCTGGAACCCCATACATGTGTGGTGTTCACAGTATGCAGTGACAGAGTTCTGTATTTTACAGTGCCAGGTACCTCCTTTTACTTTAAACATGCATCTAATAAAACTGACATCCTTGATTTCTCATGTTATTAATTTTTTTTTCATGACCACTTGTGGTTCTGAAAGCTTGTGGCAGCAAAATTGGAGGGATCATTCTTTTTCAGAACAGTAATTTCTGTGTACAGAATTCTTGGGGCTGCAGATGAAGAACCCACACACATCGACAAGAAACAGATTCAAGTTACACCAGGGGTTTAGATTAGTTATTAGGATTTATTTTTTTTTCATGGAAAGGGTTGCAAAGCATTGGAACAGGATGCCAAGGGTGACAGTGGAGTTACCATTCCTGGAAGTGATAAAAAAAACCACGTGGATGTGGCACTTAAGGACAGGTTAAATGGTGAACATGGTGGTGGTGCTGGGTTGATAGCCAGACACTTGGTGGCCTTAAGTCTTTTCCAATCCTAAAAATTCTATGACTCTGCCTTTGCCATTTCCACATTTGGAAACATCTTCAAGGGCAAGAGATTCCTGCTGCCTCGTTCCCCTAGAGCATAAGAACCCTGCCTAAGCAGTACAAGTCACACTCCAGCCTTTGAGAGGAACATCTCCAAGCACAGTACAGCCCATGCTCCCACCCCAGTGGCAGTGGGAACAGTTTCTCTGGGGCAGAAGGACACAACACACACATGGCTGAGCTTCCCGGCCTGCAGCCCAAGGGGAAAACAACACCAACATGACCTTTGCACACTGAGGAAGCAGGAAGAAGCCACAGGTTGCTGGGGAATGCAGCCCAACAGAGAGCCAAGGAATCATGCAGATCAGTTAAGTTGGAAAAGGCCTCCCAGATCACTGAGTCTAATCTATGTCTGATCACCACCATGTCAATGAGACCAAGTCCCTCAGTGCCACATCCAGTCTTTCCTTAAATACCTCCAGGGACTGCGACTCCACCACCTCCCTGGGCAGCCTGTTCCAATACTTAATCACCCTTTCCTGTAAAAGAATTCTTCCTAATGTCCAACCTAAACCTCTCCTGGTGCAGTGTGAGAGCATGTCCTTTTGTCCTCTCACTTGTTGCCTGGGAGCAGAGCCCCAACCCCACCTGGTTCCCCCCTCCTGTCAGGGAGTTGTGCAGAGCCAGAAGGTTCCCCCTGAGCCTCCTTTTCTTCAGGCTGAGCCCCTTTCCCAGCTCCTTCTGCCGCTCCTCATCAGACTTGTGCTCCAGACCCTTCCCCAGCTGCGCTGCCCTTCCCTGCACTCGCTCCTGCAGAGCCCAAACCCTCTGATGTCCCGGCACAGGGGCTCCATTAGTCACGAACCTGCCAGGGATACCCCAAAACCTGAACCGCCCGCGCAGGCGCACCACGACACCCACCCACCCCCCTCCCGCGCCTGCGCACCAGTGAGGGCCCGTCCCCTCCCCGGGCCCCGAGGGGGGACGAGGGCTCAAACCCCGGTGAGTCCTACCTCGGTGTTCCGCCACACGCCGCCTTTAATCATAATCCGCGGCATCTTGGCGGCGAAGGGAGGCGCGGACGAGCCCCTGGAGCGAGAGAATGGAGAGGGCACGGGCGCGCCGCTGGCGTCAGCGGGGCCGGCCGAGACTGCGCACGGCCGCGCGTGCCGAGGGCGAGGGAAGTGGGGCCGACTACTCTGCCAGAAAAGCGGGAAACGGATCCGGCTGCTTTCCGAGGGAAGCGGGACCGGCGGCTCTTCCAAGGGAAGTGAGGCCGCGGCTCCTCCAGGGAAGCGGGTCCGGCCGCTCCGCGCATGCGCAGCTCCCCGCGTGTCCTGAGGCGGCGCTCCGCGCTCGCGCCGCCTGCCGGCCGGAGGAGCGCCCGGCGGAGGGGCCCGGCCGGCGCCGAAAGGAGGAGCTGGGCATTCAGTACAACTCTTCTGATTTCCAAAAGGGACGGAAATGAGGGAGGTGAGGGACAGCGGAAGGAAATCACATCTCCCCAGTGTCCCGTTTAGAGGGTATTTTGTTAATTTCAGGAAAAAGCCCCGTGTGTTTATGCGTGGAATAAATTCTTGGCTGTGCGGGTGGTGAGGGCCTGGCACAGGTTTCCCAGAGAAGCTGTGGCTGCCCCATCCATGGAAGTGTTCAAGGCCAATTTGGATAGGGCTTGGAGCAACCTGGAATGGTGGAAGGTGTCCCCACCCATGGCAGGGGGTGAAATGAGATAATCTTTAAGATGCCAATGCAAAACTATTCTGATTCTACAAGAGAGCAACATTGATAGTGTATTTGCATATTCACACTCAAACATATGCTAAAGGAGTGTCTACAAGGTATATACCCGAATTTGGGAAATTTTCATAGGTGAGTACTCATGTCACTCTCAACAGGTGAAGGGTTGAGTCTCGAGGAATGGCGATTCTCAGCTCAGGATTTGTCACTGTCATTCAGCTGTGCCCCCCCAGATATCTCCAGCCTAGGAGCTGCGTGGATCAGAAAGGGAAGTGATGGTCTCAGCTCGCTGCAGTCTGGAGAGCTGAGAGAGTCACAACAGACTTGCCTTTGCTCATAGCAATTTTCCACCCTGGCTGCAATTCGGGGTGGTAACTTTGAAAGTTCAAAATGAAAAACATTTCACCTGGGTGGTTATTCAGGTAAGAAAAGTAAGTTCCCAAGGCTGTTAAAACCCAGGGGGCTCCTTAGCCAGCACAAGTTCCTGGGAGCAGACAGTGTTAGAGATAAGCTCAAAAGGAGCTCGGCCCAGCTCGTCCAGGCCAAGCCCTAACAAGCACTTCTGAGACCACAGTGTGGCCCAAACAGGAAGGTGCACTACCACACCATACAGGTCTGAATCATTATTGTTCATTTATATCACCTCCAGTTTAACTTGTATTAATTTAATTAGCAGAAGCGCAGCAGGTAAAATGACAGCCTTTTGCTCAATTTGTCTTGTTACGTTTCCATGTTTTGTCCAAATTCAGGATATGTTCATGGCGAAAGTTATGAAACTTTTTTGGTTTAAATAGGAAACTTCATAGTATGATTTAGGAAGGGCTTTGAATTTGTTTAAACTGCAGGAATAAAATATAAGACTTCTACCTACCAAAAAAAAAAAAAAAAAAAAAAAAAAAAAAAAAAAAAAAACACACATTTCTNAAAAAAACCAAACAACAACAGCCCATGTCTTATGTGAAACTGAATATGCCTCAACCTTAAAATTTCACTTACTAGCAGACTGAGAATACCTTTGAAACCCCAAAAATCAGGTGCAGTGCATAAGTAACAGAAAACAACATCAGGAGTCACTGAACTGCTTATTTTTATTAGAGGCAGTGGTAGGAATAATTATTTTTATAAAATCGTCAAGCTCCAACTGAAAATACCTTCTTGTTCTTACAACTTGAAGAAACTTATGTTTACAAACTCTTTCAAAAATTTACTGCAGTTAATTTATTCCCCTAAACCAGGCTCTCTTTATCATCATACAACATAGTTGTAAACAACTGTGCTCTTATCAGATTCAGCCTTCCTAGACTCATCTGATAAAGAGGCTCACAATTCCATCAGTATTTTTGTTTTCTCTTTGTACCTGTTCCTTTCAAATAAATGATCAGAATTGTAATATAACACAGGTAAAACCTCCTCCAAGCCTGAGTAACCATTAATATTTCCCAGAAATGCTTTTCTTTCTTGATACAGAACATTCTTCTTTCTCACAACTGGATTATGTGGCTCTAAGATCTAAATCACTCATCTGTAACCACCATGGTTCAGGCACAGATACTTACCAGTCTGACTTTACTGAAGCTGCAAAGAAGTGGATCACTTGAATATCTTTGCTGATCTGGCCTTAAATACATGCATCTGTCCCAGGGTTTCAATCCATTATTGGAAAATTGTCTTCCAAATCGCAGAATGGCTGCAGGAGTTCTGGGAGACAAGCCCCTGCTCAGGCAGGGCCACCCAGAGCCGGCTGTCCAGGATTACATCCGGATGGCTTTAAAATACCTGAAAAGAGGGGAACTCCACTACCTCTCTGGGCAGCTCTTCCCAACCTGTCTCCTACGTTACCAGAAAGCCTCTACAAGACATTATCTGTATTTCTACAGAAAGGCACACATCCAGGAGCAGAAAAAAAAATAAAAAAATCACTGAATTCCACATTTACATTCTCTAAATTAAACCACAGATTTGTTCTGCTGCTCCATGGACTGAGCTGTAGCACTGGGACAGTTTGCACCAGCCCTTTGCTGTTGTCTTTCCTCACACAAGGGGATAACAGTGTTATTTAAACCACCTACCACACTAAAGAGTTCCTAGCACTGTGTAACTCCAAAACAAAGATTTGTCTAGATTTGAATATAAATTGGAAGCAGCATCCATCTGGGTTCACCCTGGACCAACTGCTGCATAGTACAATGGTTCTTACACATGGTATTTTAGACTAAAGTTCTTAAAATAAATTTAGCAGTTTCAGATACTGTTAAGGTTTTCAGTGTAACTAAACAGCATTCACAATTATCAGGAACTGCTCATATTAACAGAAGTTATTTGAAAAGTGTATCATCTACTTTAACAAACAACACAGTAACTACCAACCTGAGAAAAGGTAAGGCATTTCTTACTAGATTAACATCGGACATTCACATACAATTGAAGATTTAATGATTCCCAGTATCATAAAATATGTTTCTGGACATTCCCATTTCTGTCAGACTACTCAAAAAATTATCAAAACTGCAGACAAGGTAACAGCTTAATAAACACCTTACACATGCAGACACAAGTAAAACATTTTCCTGTCACAATAACCCAGTGATGACATGCGTATTCTGTTTCTGTAATTTGGTGAGATACTGGTTTTTTTCCTTCTTACAAGTATTGCAAAAGCACCTGGGAGTAAAGGAGGCAACTTCCAGGAGATGGGAGGTAGCATTAAGCCTCCAGATACACTGGTAATTTTTATATGAAAAGTTATTACTATAAAATATAACGTGCCCTTCCTTCCCTACCTTTAGACATTCTTTCAGTTAGAAAAGAGATTTTTTTTTTCCTTATTAAATTTTTACAAGAAAACAAGTGGTGCAGAACAACTGTTTAAACACAGATGAACACTGGCCAAAATAACTGACCGCTACTGAAGCAGTTACTCAGGGATGAAAAAGTGTCTCCGAGATCTTCAGGACAGCCTGTGCTAGAATTGATGTTCTCAGAAACACCTGCAGCAAACCAGTACCCCAAGTTTCAAAATGCTGGATACATCCATTACCAGCCATTGGTCTGGGCACAGCAAAGGAACATAAAGCCATGAAGAAATTCAGGACATGCAAACCTATCCAAAACCGAGCACCAACTTCCAATTCTCAACCTCACATTCCAAGGTTGTGCTGCTGCGTATGCTTCTCCAGCAGTTTTTTGGTGGGCAGCACCACATTACACGTTGCACACCTGTACTTCTTTTTGTGCGTTTTTATGTGCTTTTGGAAAGCGTGCTTATCCATCGTGGAATACCGGCACCTCCTGCAGTGCAGCTTGAGGTGAGTCAGCAAGTGGCGCTTGAGGTGGCTGGAGGTGCGGAAAGCCAGGGAGCACTGCCCACACTGGAATGGCTTCTCGCCCGTGTGGATCCTCAGGTGGAGCTTCAGGTTCCCGTTGTGGGCTGTGCAATAGCCACACTCCTCACACCTGTACGTCTTGACAGGCAGCTCCTTGTGCTCACAGAGGCAGCCAGGAGAGGAGGTTCCCTCCCCGGTGTGCAAAGCCAGGTGCCTCTTCAAGGACAGCCATTTGTTGGTTGAGAAGTCACAGCTCGTGCACTTGAAATGCCCCATGTTCAAATGTGTGAGTCTGTGCCTTTTCAGGTGACTGGAAGTACGGAACTTCTTCTGACAAACGGTGCAGCTGTAGGGCTTCACACCTGTGTGAGTTCTGATGTGGAGTTCCAGGTTGCTCAAAATGCCAGTAGCATAGCTGCATTCTGCACACTGATATAACAGTGGCTGACTTTGTGCTCGTACACTGTTTGCTGTGCCCCTCTGAACACCTCGCTGAACTCCGCAGACTTCTGAACCAAGCAAGGAACTTGAGCCTTTGCAGGAATCAAAATCCCTTTCTGGATATGTACCTCCGTGGACTTCACTATGCAGTTCAAGATTCTCTAAACAACTCTCTACAAAGAGGCAACTTCCAAACTCCTCTCCATTCTTCACATGAAGAAGTCTGTGTTTCTGCAAATGGTTTGATGTTTTAAATGCCTTATTGCACTCTTCACACACGAATGGTCTTTCATCCGTATGTATCTTTAGGTGCAGCCTGAAGTTGTTAGGAACAGCAGTAACGTAACTGCAGTGTTGGCATCTGTATGTTTGGAATGTATTTAAACTGGAAGGAAACGTATCCTCCAAGTTTCCCACAAAGTTATGAAATGAAGCATCATCTTGCACTTGTGAATGAGAGGCCTCTGAGTTGAAGAAAGGTTCCTCTTTGTACGTGACAGTGTCCATTTGGTAAGAGGTCTCAGGAACTTCTGAATTATTTCCAGTAACAGCCAGGCTACTGCTTCCTTGGCTGTTTTCAAGGAATTTCTTTCCAGGGCGCATTTTCTTATTGTCGCACACACCACCTGTTTGCTCAAACTCTACTTCTGAAGCCAGGATTCCCCTACCCAGACAATCATTTTCTCTACCAAAAAGAGAGCGAGAAACATGGCCCTGAGAATCACCATCATCTTTGCATATTTTGCTTTCACAGTATTTATTGTTCTGGCTCGTATGAACATTAGCCTTTAACTGTTCATGAAATTTCTTGTGAAAGCTGAGATGTCCTTTTGTGTAGAACACCAGGTTACATTCATCACATGTGTAATTCTTTGGAGGTCTTTCAGTTCTCTTTCTCCCACTCAGGCAGTCAGGTTGCTGTGCTCGGCAAGTTTCTGTCCCTGCATGTATCCTCCTGTGTCTCTCCAACTCTGAGGTGCTGGTGAATGCTGCCTGGCAGAGCTCACAGGAATATGACTTATCCCCTGTGTGGATGTGGCTGTGCCTCACCATGCTTGCAAAATACAATGAAAAGAAGGTGCAGAACCTGCACTGGTAGAGCTTATAGCCAGCATGCCAGTACATGTGATTTAACAGGTAGGACAAGCTGCTGCAGGAGTAATCACACTGAGGGCACTGGTAAGGAGGTTTCTCTTTGTGTCCCTTCATGTGATGAATAAAACTCCTAGGATTTGATGAAGCAAAGAAACAAATTCTGCAGGAAAAGCTAACTGGCACATCCAGAGGTGTAAAGTCCCTTTCAATTTTAATGAAAAATTTCTTATATTTACTTTCTTTTTTCTTGGTTTCAGATTCTCCTTCTTCAGATCCTTTCTGCTTCCCTTTTCTCGCACTTAGTCTATTTTTCCTCGCCTTTTGCAGCCTAGCAATCTTCTTATGAAGTTTAAGGTGATTCCTAAGATTGAAAGAAAAGAAAAAAGTTCTTTTACAAAAACTGCATTTATGTATTTTCTTGTCTTTATGAGCTGAATAAACATGCTTCTTCAGGTGTGCACTGCATTTAAACACAGAACTACAAAACTTGCACTTAAAACTCGGTCTTTCATTCTCCTTTGTAAAACAAGATGCTTTAGGAAGAGGTGTGATGGTCACATGATCATTCAGCCATGTTAAACCTTCTTGCTGGCTCTGGTATTCTTTTGGGCTGGCATAAGAAGAAATAACTTTTTGTTGCCGGTATCTTTTCTTAGGGAATGGTGTTAACATCTTGTAAATATGCTCTCCAGTAGTATTTGATTCAGCAGAAGTGGAAGCATTCATGTCAGGTTTCCCTAAATCTTCTAGATGTTCCTTAAAAGTAGGAGAACATCCATTAAAAAATGGAGCAGAACAATTATAGGTAAATTTCTCTTCTTTCAATCCATGTTTCAAAAGAGAACTCAGAGTTTCATCTTCAAATTCACTTAGTTTCCTGTAATCAATTTCATTATCTCCATTCTTTGAGGAATCAGGATCTACAAGGAGATATAAAAAGTCACATTTCATATAATCACAAATATTCATGATTAATTCATAGTAATAATTACAAATTGCCTAACGACTTGCTTGCTCTTCATTACTTCTGCTTCCTTATTTCCCTCTCTCCATTTTTTTCCCTAATGCCTCTCTTCATGCTCACCTCTACCCGCAACATTTAAATGTTGCTCCTAGTTAGAAGCCACCTTCTTTCCTACTATTTTCATTCAAGACTCTGAATTTCACAGGAAAACACTATATTCAGTTTTTAATAGAACACTTCTATGCCAGAATTCCTATCAAAGTACTAACACCAAACTTTTTTCCATTCTCACAAATACCATGTGAGAATGCTCTATTCTCACAAATACCATGCTTTTTCTGCATTTTTGAGAACATTTCCCTGATGAAAAGCCACCCATTTTCTCACAGGAGGAGAATGACAAAGTACTAACTTTTTATAGTTTCACTGCCTTTTGCAGGAGCCTGTGAAAGAACTGAGCATACTCCAGGCAATATTTCCCTTCTGCTGCATTTATGAATTTACATTTGAAATGTTTACTCTAAAAGAAATTGGTTTCATAGTGTTTCTATACAATTTTTTATTTAAAAAACTCGAGGTTTACTGTATTTCTTAAACGCTTGCAATAATCTTAATAATAATATATTACCTTCCATTTTAACAATTATCTCCAATTCCTTGTGGATTTCTGGTTGTTTCTGTGGACTGCCATCAAAAAGAACACTGACAGGTTCTCCCTCATGTTTGGGTACAGCTACCAATGTCTCAAAAGCGTCAGCTCTGTCACTGTCAGCAGGGGAAAGGAGAGGAGGAATCTTCTGAAAGCCATCATTATCACCACAATCTTCTCCATCGCTGTATTTCATTATCTCTGGAAGCTCTGTTTTGCAAGACAATGTAGGTAACATGCAATTTTGACCATATTTACCCGTGTCTGCATCACACCCATCACTTAAGGATAATTTTGATGTGTTACACACACTGTCAGCAAACCATTTATCCTCAGAGTACTCAATACAATTATCTTCATTTGACACAGTCTTCTTTGCATCCCAATTGCCTACACTGCTACTGTAGTTTGAAGGCTCAACTTCATTTTTTATGCAAAAGCTGTTGTTTAATTTAAACTCCTGTTCCACCTCGGGAATGGACACTTCCTGGTATTTATCATCTTCCTGGAGAAAATCCTCATCGCTCAGCACAAAGACAGTGATTGGCAGCACGATCTCAAACACCTCGGGCTCTGCTAGGAGAAACAGACACAATTATCGCAATTCCCAAAAAAACCCGACGGCACTCGGTCCACCATAATCCGCATGCATGCCCGGTGCGCATGCGCA
>WAAG01066129.1:13934-63059 GCA_013390105.1 Tichodroma muraria
GAACCTGTGTGCATACGTATTTACTTGTGTAGAGCTGTAGGTCTTTACATCCATACGTAAATTTATATACATGCGGGGTGACCCTGCCCATGACTGGGTGGTTGGATTTAGGTAATCTATAAGGTCCCTTCCAATAAAAAACATTCTGTAATTATGTGAGTTGGGGCTGGAAGGGACCTCTGGAGATCATCCAGTCCAACCCCCCTGGTAAGGCAAGGTCACCTGGAGCAGCTGACACAGGAATGTGTCCAAGTGGGTTTGGAATGACTCCAGAGAAGGACAGGCCACAAAATCCCTGGGCAGCCTGCTCCAGTGCTCTGCCACCCTCAATGTAAAGAAGTTCTTCCTCATGCTGAGGTGGAAATTGTTGTGTTTCATTTTATGTCCATTGTTCCTCGTCCTGTTGCTAGGCACCACTGTAAAGAGCCTGGCACCATCCTCCTGGCACCTGTCTGGAAGGTACTTAGATTGTTGAGATCCCCTCTCAATGGTCTCTTCTCCAGACTAACCAGGCCCAGTTCCTGCAGTCCCTCCTCATGAGAGATGGTCCAGAGGCCTCATCATCTTTGTGGCCTCTCCAGTAGCTCCTTGTCCTGCCATCCCATTGATCCCCCCAGCTCCCAGCACCCTGTTTCTGACATTATTTTATCCCCACCCTGGACTGTGATCCCACATTCTGCACTGCTAGAGGATTCCCAGTTCTCATTTTCCAGGCTCAGCACTCCATAGTGGTGTCTCCAGAAGAGGATGGAACATTTAGCCACTCCAATGAGAGGAATTTTCCCTATTCTGTCTTCTTCCCCCAATAAAAATCATGGAACCAATTATCTGCCCTAATTTCAGAGCCTTGGAATTCTTGTATATGAAGTTGCACTCATTTGTAGGAACATTTGTTCAGTTTGTGAAATTTAGGTGGAATCTTTTTATTTTCAAGTAGAACTGATGAAAACTCAAAGGAAGAGCATTTCCAAAATCATCCTAATTGGGAGTATTAAATAAGGAAAAGATGAGAGGAATATTGGCTTCTGTGTTTCAGCTCTTGGGGAGTTTGGGAATCTCTACAGAGTGAGAAGACTTGTTGCTACTCCAAGGTGAGTGAAACAGATGCTGGGGTGAGCAGCATATCTTGTGTAGACTTTTTTGCTGCCTGAGCAAGCCATAGCATGAGAAAGAACAAAAGTAGAAAAAGTCTTCTGGCAGAACTGAGTCTCCCCCACAAGATGGCTCTGCAGCCACAGGCTCTGCAAGGGAAGAAACTCGAAATACCGGTTATTTCTCTCTTTTTTTAAAAATATTAACTTTAAAATAATCTCCTTTGAAAGATATCTCCCTCACTAGAAAACTTGCAACATTTCGCACAACTTTACAGAAGATGTTAATCCAAGCCTTTTCCCTCAAAAGTGGCTCCTTCCAGTCTTTTTCTTAGAGGAGCAGACTATTAGTCTCAGCATAGTACTTCCTGATGGCATCATCCAGTGAACAAAGTGACCATGAAATGGCTGAGGAATGAATCTGGTCAGTCTGGGCTTCATCTGTCTTTACAAGCCCTTTGCACAAAACTACGTTTTGCAAATTCAGCTTGCAATGGAGTGATCTGAACCTGCTTGCAATTGTCCTTGTGCCTACACTCCAGCATGAAAAAAGTTGTGGAAAGTATCTTGTAAAGAACAGGACACAGGGAAAATGGCTTTAAGATGAAAGAGGGTTGATTTAGAGTGGGTATTAGGAAAAAATTCTTCCCTCTGATGGTGGTGAGGCCCTGTCACAGGTTGCCCAGCAAAGCTGTGGCTCCCCCATCCCTGGAAGTGTTCCTGGCTGGGTTGGATGGGGCTTGGAGCAACCTGGGATAGTGGAAGGTGTGGAATGAGATGGAAGGGGCTTGGAATGAGATGATCCTTAAGGTTTCTGCCAACCCAAACCGTTCTGTGATTATGTGAAATATTAGATGCTATGAGAAATTGAAGCAACCCCAATAAACTGTTATTATCTGAAGTGTGGATTTTTGACATCTTTGTGGCCAGAATGGTGACACAGAGTTACCTCAACTAACATAAGATATTGACCTAAATGGTGTAACCTGAGAGTGTAGTCACCTTAGGCTGCAAGTTGGGTTTTATCCTCTTGTGTTTAATCCTGTAGGTTGGAAGGGCCTGTGCCAGTAATTTTGTAAGGTCTTACATCAGTGTCCTTCACTTTACCAGCCAGGGCACATAACAAAAAAACAAGCTGGAATTATTGAACAAAAATCCTGAAAGCTGAGAGATAAAAGATAATGTCACTTTTAGACCAGGGAGAGTCAGAGAAATGTTTCTGGGAAACTTACATTATGTAGGTGCATGTGGTCTGGCAATAAGAGCAGAAGTGGTAGCTGAAGACAAATCCAGCTGGAAGAGCATAGAAAAGAGGCTGGATAAGTTGTAAATGAAGTTATTGATCAATGTCAGCTTATATAAAGAGGGAAATATTTCCAGGATTGCTCAGCCCACTTTCAGCTGTATTAGGACTGTGAACTACAGGGACTGCAAGCTTTTTAACAGCCCAGATGTTGCAGTAACAAATCAAGACGTAGTAACTAAATGGATTCATTTACTGTAAAACCTGGTTTGTTTTTCTTTCTCAAACTGCCATTGACTTTTTTTTTTTTTGTCCCTTTTTGAAAACAGCTCCACTGAAGTCTGTTCCAGAGGGAAGAGAAGAAAACACATCAGTGAGGACAAAGAGCTGGGCAGCACTTAGGCACAGAGCCTTCTCACACCAAATGCCCACAGAGAGATGCAGCTGAGGACTGAGAGTCACACAAAATCCCAGCACACTCTGTTTTCCAATACCTTCTGCCCCAAGCAGATCTCCTTACCACTAAGTTCACCTTGAACTTGTGGAAACTGCAGACTAGGAAAAAAAATCAGTATTATGGTTAGGGCACAGGAGCCAGGAAGTTTGATTTCCATTCCTGTTTTTTCTGCAGGTTTGTGAAAATCCCTATTGTTTGCAGAGTGTTTCAAATTGTTCACATTGCTTTAAGAGAACAGAGCAGTGCTCTTACATGTTTTCGGCTCTCAGTATTGGAAGCAGAGTTTGATTTATTGCCATATGCAGCATTTCCCTAAATATGGAGACAAATATATCTAAGATCGAACTCAGGAAAACCTGGAAATACAGAGCCTTTTCTCTGGCAAATTGAGCATGGTCCACTCTGCTGATTTTGCTCTTTTTCTCTTCATAGAATCATGGAATAGTTTAAGATGGAAGGACCTTTCAAAGGTCATTGAATCCAACCCTGCTGCTACAGACAAGGACACTTTCCACTACACCAGGTTGCTCCAAGTCCCTTCCAACCTGGCCTTAAACACTTTCAGGGATAGCACAGTTCTCTTGTGTCTTTCTGATGGGAAAGACAGAGAACTTCTGGATCAAAAATGATTGCTTTTTATGAGGCCACACTGATCTGAACAAAGTTAGCCCAAAACGAAATCATGGAGTTTGTTGCAGTTTGAGAAACAAAAGTGGAAGAGGAAATTTCAGCTTGAAAGTTCCAGGGTAGCAAGACCTCATTGTGGAAAGTATGAGGAAATATTAACAGAGGGTGTTGGTGCCTCTGCTTTCTATAATAATTTGAAAATTGAACATTAAAATACTGACAGTAACAGAGGGTAATGAGCCATTGCTTGTCAAAAATAATATGTAGGAAAAGGTCAGCTCTTTGGGAAGGCAAGTGCCTGTGGATTGATAATAAAAATAAGTGTATTCCTGCCAAATTGCCAGTTGCTGGGTAACCCACAGGTGAAGGGAAGTGCATTTGCTTAGTAGCAGGAATTTAATGATTCACCGTCTGGGTGAAGTTTTCTTCAGTGGAGCGTGTAGGATTTTTATTTAGACAATGCCGTCTACCTGCTCCATTTGACCAGATAATCTGTCTCTAGACTCCACTGATAATATTGGCTGCAAGCTTGATTCAGTTGTCTGAATATGAATAACAATAAGAGTTCTCTTATTAGTTTTTCTGCATCCCATAAATTAACTTAAAATAACACATCCATACCAGATAAGATAAAATAGCATAATTAGTTTGTGGAAAAGGTGCTTCCTAGGCACAAGGTTTGGAGACCAACCCAAAAACATGATAAACATTTTTTTTTTTTTTTCCACAGAGCAAGGCAAAAGTGCCTCGCTCAAAACACAGAACATTCTGTTTGCTTTAAACTGGATGTTAATTGATTGTTTAGCTGTTTTTTTCACATGGTTTTTGCATTAAATTCTTCCTTTTGAGGGTGGGGAGGCCCTGGCACAGGTTGCCCAAAGAAGTTGTGGCTGCCCCTGGATCCCTGGAAGTGTCTAAGGCCAGGCTGGGCAGGGCTTGAAGTAACCTGGGATAGTGGAAGGTGCCCTTGTCCATGGCAGGGGCTGAAACAAGATGAGCTTTCAAGTCCCTTCAACCCAAACCATTTATGACTCTGTGATCTTGTGTGGCAGGGCTTTTCTGCAGATTGGAGGCCTTTTGGTGTGATCTGGTCATGCCCTATTGTGAATTCCTGTTAATCTCCCCAGCTGGGTGATTAGGGACACCTTGCACTACCCAGGTGATTCTGACTTGGATCCAGGCAAACAAAATATCTCCTACATATTTTCCAGATACAGTTTAGGAGTTAGCATGGCCCAGGGCTAATTTCCCAGAACAGAAATAAACAGAAAGAGTGAGCAGAGAAGATTAATGCCTGTACAAAATCAGAGTAGAACCTCTGGCACTCATGGTGCCATCTCAAAAAAAGTTTGCTATAACATGCAAGTAACTTTTTGTGTGCTTCAAAAGATATCCTAAAAAGTCCCCCCAAACCTGAACTGTATGGTGATCGGATGTAGTTTATGGGATTATAATCAGTCTGGTTACTTGTCTGCAGCTAGGAGGGGTGTTTCAGCTAAAAGCAAAGTAGATGAATGGTCTTTCAACTGATTTTCAACTTTGTTTTGTATTCTGCAGCTGCTTCTAAATCACAGCAAAAATCAACAATATTATTCATGCTGACAAGATTCAAAATGATGAAAAATTATGGAAAAGGAGAAGCCAAAGCTTTTTGTGTTTCCAACCTTTTCCTCAGCTAAACACATCAGGTCCCTCCTAGCTTATTTTTCTATTTTCCTTGCAGCTTAGATTATTCCATCTTAAAATACTTTAGGTATTTTTTGCACTTCCTAGAAGTGCAAAACATTGTTTTTTTTCTGTAATTTTGCCTTGCATAAGTGGCAGTTACACAGCACGTTAGAAGTGACTGAGACCAAAGTTCATATGCATTAAAGTAGGATCATTACTAGGGTGATTGAACAGTCTAAAGGCATTATATTTATATTTTTCCCAGTGAGGATGGTGAGGCTCTGGGACAGGTTGCCCAGAGAAGCTGTGGCTGCCCAGTCCCTGGAAGTGTTCAAGTCCAAGTTGGACGGGGCTTGGAGCAACCTCGTCTAATGGAAGGTGTTCCTACCTTCAGGAATCTCATTTCTTATCTGTATTAATTCCTTATCTGTATTTTTTTATGGAATATTTAAGAACAGAAATCCACATCTTGCCCAAACAGGTCTGCATTCCCTGACAAATGGTATGAATCCATACATCTCAGATATGTCTGTTAAGTTCACAAAATGCTCTGAGATTTCAAAATACAGTTATTATGGAAATGGCCACTGTTATTCTTGTTTTTAATAGCTGCTGATAGTCAGGAATATTTTTGAGGTAAGTGTCAAGTTAGAAGCTGTGATTCTGAATAGAGTTTTTCAAATACTCAAGGGGTCTATTATGTTTGAGGTAATTTGTCTGGATTGTCATTCGAGAAATGTCTGGTGGAAGGGGATGAGGCTGGCACAACAAGACTGGCAGTGGTACTCACATGTCCCCTTGTGGAGCCTTTTTATGGGTTTGGTTGTGCTAAAGATGCTGAACACTTTGCAGGGCATTCCTGAATTTTATTGAGCTGTCTGAAATTCAGCATTTCAATTTCATGGCAAATGTCAAAGTTTCACAGTATGTTTTTACTTTCAGTGTGAACATACTCACAAAGTATAAAAAAAGTATGAAAGTATAAAGTAAAAAAAAAAAAGTATAAAGTGTAAAAACCTTTCCTGCCCACTTAGAAAGGTATTGTTTTAAACAAAGAATAAATATATAGAGAAAATTCATTTCAAAAATAAATTACTAGTTCAAAGCTTATTTTGTTTGGTTTCTAATCTTAGTATGAGGTGTTGGTGCGTGTCTGAAGGACAATGGAGCTGGGGAAGGGTCTGGAGCACAAGTTTGATGAGGAGTAGCTGAGGGAGCTGGGGGAGCTCAGCCTAGGGAAAAGAAGGCTCAGGGGAGACCTTCTCACTCTCTACAACTCCCTAACAGCAGGGTGCAGCCAGGTGGGAATCAGGCTCTGCTACCAAGGTACAAGCAATAGGACAAGAGAAAATGGCCTCAAGTTGCACTAGGGGAGGTTTAGATTGAATATTAGTAAAAAATTCTTTATTAAATGGGTTATCGATTGTTGGAACAGGCTGCCCAGGGCAGTGGTAGACTCACCATCCCTGGAGGAAGATGTGTAGATGTGGCACATGGGGACATGGTTTAGTGACGGGCTTGGCAGTGCTGGGTTAATGATCTTAGAGGATTTTTCTACCCTAAGCAATTCTGTGATTCAATGACTCCCTCCTGACACAACAGTTCTAATGGTTCAGGACATGGCCCAGCTCATCAGACTGTATCCTGTCAGGATAAGAACCAGGTAATGATGCTACTGCTGGGAAACCACGTGGGCAGATTCTAGTGGATGAGATTCATCAGCAATTGCCTAATTTTAGGTGGCTTTTTTTGTGTTGTGACTACATTGGACTTCGTGGCCAAATACCTGATTTGGAGAGGGATTTTCTACAGTCAAAATGTGTAGTCCAAGTCAGTCTTAAATTAGATACCTCTGCTTAGACAAGTGATTTCCTGTCTGAATTGCCTGCATTGAGTTGTTCTCCACTAAGCATAATGGGAGTCTAGACTGTTGTAGCCATGTCCATTTAGGTTTGAATTTGGTGCTGGATTTCCCCCTATTCTGTTCACCAGTGGGATGAGAGCTTTCTGAGAACTAATTAGTGGCAATAACTTGAAGTCTTTTGTCCATTTATTGTTATTATCTTGATAATATGCATGAGACCATTTTGGGCCCGTGATCCAGAACGTGTAACCAGAGCAGGGTACATCAAAGGCTGTCTTGTCACTGGAATATTTTTAAGTTGTTAATATAAAATCCTACTGAAGCAAAGCTCTGCAGTTCATGCAACGCAACTCAAAAACAACTGGGTTTATCTGAACCTGTCTCCGTTAGGATCTTGTGTTGACTTTGCTGTTTGATTTAGCAATCAGCTATAAAAGACAACACTTTGTATCACGGTGGGCAGTGGTCGAGGTCCCTCAACTACCTTCGAGAAACGTCTTTAAAGGGACATGCTCTTGGGAGCAACACACATTCACCAGAGGAGATGAGAGCCTTGCTCAGCTTCCACAGACAATAGAGCCTTTATTGTAATAAGCACCTCCCTAAAGCCTGCTAGGGACAAGAACCCAGAGGAAGGGCTGCGGGAGCAGGAGTTATATAGGGAAGGCAGGGGGCGGGGTAGAGAGGAAGGACCAATGGAGTACATGGGATTAACATAGCAGAGCAATGCATGCTGGGAAATCACCCTAAAGGTAGGCTAGCTTACCTAAAGGCTTTTGCTTCTAGGGGGAGGCTTATTTTTTTCTTTTTCTTTTTCTTTTTCTTTTTCTTTTTCTTTTTCTTTTTCTTTTTCTTTTTCTTTTTCTTTTTCTTTTTCTTTTTCTTTTTCTTTTTCTTTCTTTTTCCTTTTTTCTTTTTCTTTCTTTTCAGCTTCAGTCCTTCACGGGTGCTCAGGTGATTCCCAGGCTGAAGGCCTACCACCCTCCACAATCTAGGAAGCCAGTTAGTGAAGATATTACAGTGATAGTCACCCAACCCTGTGTTTGAGAAAATTGCTTCAGCTTTTATTCTCTTTATTGTTGATGGGAAGAAGCAGGAATTTAGAGTGTGAGTCATGTGGCCTATTTTAGATGTCCATTTTGGAGTGATGAGTTGCAGATGAAAAGCTGATTTCTCCCTGTTGACTACTACAGGGCCAGAGGGGGATTGGTTTAGATGCAGGTGGCTGATGGGATTGGAGGAACTCATCCCATCCCCACTTCAGGGTACAACGTCTGGCCTTATCAACAATATCTTTATCACCCAGCAAATGGCATGGCTGATATGGGATCTCTCCCAGGACAAGTCAGCATGGAGATGAGACCAGCCACTGGAACTGGAGTTCCATTTCCGTTTGAGAAGGATTCACAGCCCACTGAGGTCAATGGGAATCTTTCCACTGGCTTCAATGGGCTTTGCAAACCCTGGGGTTTCAGCATACATTAATTTAGCAGCTGGGTGCCAAATTTAAGATAACATCATTCTCCTGGGTTTTATTGTCAATGTTTTGCCAACGGTCAGCACTGTCACAGCAGAGCTGGCAGACCAAAGTTAGCCACAGACTAATATAGCAGTTCACTTGGTCATAAAGGCTGTGCATGTGCTACTCCTAACAGAATATTCCTTCCCTTGGTACCTGAGTCTCCTCTGCTTTGGTTTATCTAATCCATAGTCTTCATCGTCATAGAAATCCATACATAATCCCTTTGTCCATCTCTTCCAAGGCTGCCAGTGTTCTGTGGTGTACAAAGAACAGCCTCCCCAAACAATCCCCACTCCCTGGCATGTGACAGTAGTCTTTGACAGTAGCAAGTCTGGTGGATTAAACAAATCACCTCTGATAAAGAGGGGGCTGGAAGTACCTTTGGTAAGAATTCAAGATAGACAAAAAATATGGGGTAAAAACTGGATGTTCTTCCTTTCTTTCAGGCAGACAGAGATGTTGCTTATTTGAAGAAAAATTATTAAGAGAAAATTCAGTATTGAATTGTATGACTGAAGCTTGAAACCTCATTAATTAACAATTAAATAACTTGAAAAGATATAATAGCTTTTGGGGCAAGTGAAAACTTCAGAGAGAAAACAGAAGAGTTTAAGTATTTGTCTTTTTTTTGTGGCATTGTTGGTGCTTTTGCAATACTTATACTTTTACTCACTCCACTGCCTCAAACATCCCTTTCAGTATCTGGGAAAAATTATTCTTTTAGAGCCCACAGAGTGCTTCAGAGAACATGTTACTGCCTTACCAGAAAAGCCTTACAGGTACTGACAATTTTCTGCATCAAAAGAGGGGCAAACTCATGTTCACTGTGTTGTCCTGGTCAGTGTGATGTGACTTTCACAGTCAAACCCAGATCATTCAAATACTAATATCATTGTCCTGGTCATGTTTGTACAGGAAGGAGCTGGTGATTAAAAACCTGTGGGAAAATAATATTAAAGTTGAACAGCTGAAATACTTTGTTTTGTTTTAAATAGCGAGCAGGCTTCATGACCACTGCATGCTCTGAGGAATTTCAGTTTGGGCAGTAATGGAAAAAAGGGGACTGTAACACAGTGGAAAGCCTTAACTCAAGATTTGAGACCATATGTCCCAGTTCATCCTTTATTACAGATTTCTTGTGTTTCTTAGAATGTCTGTCAGGACAGGATTCAAATTAACCAAATTTAGCCACCTCAAACTGTGTGTCTTATTTAAGACACCTCTCTGGGCTCTCTGTAGTCCCAGAATGGTTTGGGTTGGATGGGACCATAAAGATCATCTTGTGCCACCCCCTACCATGGGCAGGGACACCTTCCACTATCCCAGGCCTGCTCCAAGCCAAATCCAGCCTGGCCTTGGACACTTCCAGGGATCCAGAGGCAGCCACAGCTTCTCTGGGAAACTGTTCCAGGGTCTCGCCACCCTCACAGTGAATAAAGATGATGTTATTATTATTATTAAATTTAATGTCAATAGGCACTTCCAAATAACAATTGGTCTCATCCAGAGAAAGTGCATATTTCTCCACCAAGAGTCTTTCATTTCAATGATCTTTCACTATTGACTCCAGGGGAAGCCTGGATGACCAGTTTCATCCAGATCTGAAACTTTTAAATATTTTATTTAGCTGAAATACATTCTCTGGTGAAGTTAGGGCTATAAAATCTATTAAACTACATGTGACAGATTTTAATATATTCAGTTACAAGCCAATAAATGTTTGCTTCAAATGTTCGGGTTATAAAAACCATTTCAACATGTGTGACAGGAAAATAATATATTCAGTTACAGGCAAAATTAGATTGGTATTACCCTGTCAACTCCACACATTAAAATGGTTTCAAGTAAGTATGCAGCAATGATGAGTGAAAAAAAGGGTCATAATTATGATTTTTTATTTACTTCATGGGTTTTGTGCCTGTTGTATTCATGCTGTCAATATTCATAATGGATAGAGATGGCCTAGAATTTCCCCTTCTGAATGAATACAGATATTCTCTCCTGATGAGGACATGGAGTCTACAAACAAGCAAGCAAACAAACAAACAATGTTTGCCATGCAGACTGAATAGAAAATGCAGCTCCACTTTCAGATAAGCCCAAGTGAGCTGAGAGGACCTTTTTCTCCGTGTCCTGATCTGGGTTCAACAAGCCCCCAGCACCAAACCTCATGAAATCCAATGAGGTCAAGTGCAAGATCTGCACCTGGGTCAGGAAAACCCCTGGTATCAACCCAGAGAATGGGCTGAGAGCAGCCCTGCCGAGGAGGACTTGGGGGTGCTGGTCAGTGAAAAGCTGGGCATGACTTGGCAATGACTGATCATTTCTTGCACGTGCAGCCCAAAAAGCCAATTGTTTCCTGGGCTGCATCAAAACCAGCCTGGGCAGTGGGTCAAGGGAGGTGATTCTCTCTCTCTCTGCTTTGCTCCTGTGATATCCCACCTGTAGTGCTGCATCCAGCTCTGGGAGCACCAACACAAAAAAGACAGGGACACGTTGGAGCAGGTCCATAGAGGGACACAAAGATGCTCCAAGGGCTGGAGCCCCTCTGCTCTGGGGCCAGGCTGGGAAAGCTGGGGATGTTCACCTGGAGAAGAGAAGACCTTAGAGCCCCTTCCAGT
The DNA here is from genome assembly GCA_013390105.1 of Tichodroma muraria. Lineage (NCBI taxonomy): Eukaryota > Metazoa > Chordata > Aves > Passeriformes > Sittidae > Tichodroma > Tichodroma muraria. Next base: position 25,028 of record WAAG01066129.1, read on the forward strand.
GCCTAAAGGGGGCTTCCAAGAAAGCCAAAAAGGGATTTTTTACAAGGGTATTTAGTGACAGGACAGGGGACAATGGCTTCAAACTGACAGAGTTTATATTATGGGAAAGAAATTCTTCCCTGTGAGGGTTGTGAGGCCCTGGTACAAGTTGCCCAGAGAAGCTGTGGCTGCCGCATCCCTGGAAGTGTCCAAGGCCAGGTTGGATGGGGCTTGGAGCAAGCTGGGATAGTGGAAGGTGTCCCTGTCCACGGCAGGAGCTGAAACAAGATGATCTTTATGGTCCCATCCAATCCAAACTATTCTGTTCCCATGAATGTGTGACAGATTTAGAGGATATAAAGACGAAAGCTTTTATTTGCATCCATAGTTCATTTCTGGTGCATTAAAGCACAGAAAAATTTAATCTCTGGCCAAAAACCAGTGACAGGAAGACGGTGGCAGGGCAAAGATCTGAACCCAGAATGCCACAGGGCCCTCACCACAAGATTTTTTTTTTTTTTTTTTTCTGAGGGTAGGTTCATCTCCATTTTTTCAGTGTAATTGAGTGCAGAAAGTATTCAGAGTCACTGTTGTTTTCGAGCATGGTCTGTTAGAGAATAATCTGAACCAGCCTCTTAGAAGCAAGACAATACTTTTCTGATGGACAGCAGGTAATGTGAGCAGCAAAGGAATTGATGTCACCCCTACCTGAGGTGAAGGAAGCTGCAGTGATGCTTTTCTGGGGCCCTTCCTTGTCTTATGAGTTTTTCACTGTGGAGTGGCCCTGGCAAGGCAAGCAGAGGAATAACTCAATATTAGAAAAACAAACTGAGCACTGTGTAAGCAGTGGGGGAGAAATGGAGGAAAGAGCTGGAAGTCTCTCTGTGTGAATGCAGGGAATATCCACTAAATATTTAACTTGCTCCCACTTTTTTTTTCTGTCAAGTATCAAGAGCAATGAGCAGAGGACCTGGTTGCAAGTCAGTAATGCTTGTGGGATTAATTTTTTGCAGGTTTAATGATCTCTTATATCCCCGCAAAGGGCATTTCACACCACTGCAAAGGAGTGAAGTGCAAAGAAGTAAAACCTAAAGCACTTTCCAAGGTGTGGAAAATGCTCTCTGAAAGCAACGTGTTGCTGCAGCTCAGTTAACCTTGAAAACTCAAGCAATTAAAATGCTAGTGACTAAGAAATAATAATTTTGAGAAAGTAGGAATTCTTTTCCTCACAGGCCTACTCTGTGCCATATCTACAGCCATCTTGAGCTGGCAGTTTTGTATAGGGGGAATTAACCACTACTTGGCTTAAAGGGTCAGAAGACCTCAGAAAGAAAGTCAAGACAAAATAGCTGTGACTTCTGTCACTCATATGATTATAAAATGAAGGCTGGAAAAGAGACCTGAACATGATTTGATGAAGAAAATGACAGAGGGTCTTGACTTGAGGCTTCTGGTTCTCTCCCTGCTGCTGGGGACCCTTAAACTCCATGCAATGTCTTTCACTGGAAGTTAAAAAAACAGGGAAGTTTCCTTAGCAGTAGGTTGCTGTGATAGTTGCCAGTCAGGCAGCTCTGCTCAGTGCTGTCCTTAACAGGGTCGTTGTCAAAGAGTTGGTGATGCCACCACAGTTTATTGCAGAGCAGTTTTGTCTTCCCCATTCTACCTAATAAGAGATTTGTCGTCATCGAGCCTCTGTTGCGCCCTTGTTTCCCAATCTATTTTTCTTTCTCCATTAAACTTTGTGTTCCAGATTGAACAAGGAAACCTTCTCTTTTCCATCCAAGAGAAGCCTCTCCATGAATTTCCACTCTTATCTGCCTCTATATTTCTACAGGATTCAGTCTCAGCTATTTTTCTTTTCTCTAAATACTAAGTTGTAATCCTGGTATTTTGAAGTCCCAGCGTGGGTCTATTTAGAAATTAGTAAGAGTAATTCTAATATGAAAGAAAATTGGCCTCTTTAAGCTATTGTTGTGTCACAATGGTGCTGAGAGGCACAAGCCAACAACGGCGCTGCTTTGTTACCAGGCCCTGGGCAGAAACAGCTGGAGATGGGTTAGACTTTGGAAAATGTACAATTTCAGCGGGTCAGTCAGAGGCAGCAAGAGGAAGTGACTTGAGGAGTGTCACACAGTAGGCAGCAGCAGAGCCAGGGCAGTGTCGTTGAGTTCATCTGTAGTGCCATAGGATTGCACCCTTGAACCCTGCCCCGCTGTCTATGTGGGATACACAGCCATGCCTGCTCTGGGATCACATCCCTGGGCTGCTCTATTCCTGCCTTGGCAGAGAAAATGGAACAGGGAATAGAGGTGGGCGCACCCAAACAGTGTTCACAGAGCCCATGGTGTCAACACATCAGGGTTACACCATTTGGGTAAAGACTATCAGTATATAATCAGCTCTATCCCCAGAGGCTGTATAAATACCCTGATCTCTTGTCTTCCACAAGGTAACCTTTTCTCTAACTACCTTTAAATAAATGTAGAAACATTCCCTCAAAACAAATCTCCTTTCCACCCTCCAGTGAAGCAAGGAACAGCAACACCAGCTGCAACCAGTGAACTCTTTTAGAGGCAGTGCTGCGAGGATTTCACTGTCCTCATGCCAGTGTCTGGGAGACCCTGCAGTGTTTGATATCCCATATGACTCTCCATATCCCAAACATCCCACCACAGCCTCTTTGGTCCTGTCTCGTTCTGCCAGATCTTAGTCCTGCTATCAAGGAACAAAGAGAAGGACCAGTTTCACCTGAGCTGCAGGAGGGATGCTCCCTCTCAGCACGGTTCTGGATTTCCCAGCAAAAAGGAGAGGATCGAGTTTTGTCATTCAAAAGAGGAAGGGGTGAGCCCAAATCAGCACTAGGTCAAATGAAAAAAAGACAAAGGAGCAGAGCTGGGTCTAGTCCTGAAGCTGGGCAGACTCCTGCAGAGCTTTCCTGCTCTGTAGTATTCATGCTCCAGTGTTGCTGCTTGAAGGATCTGGGCAGGGTTGGTCCCAACCCTACACACTGTAAACTCTTGTCTCCCAGTCCTATTTGCTGTTTTGCTGCTTCTGGAACACTTCTGATCTTAGGATCACAGACAATCAAGTCCTTGTTGCTATCATGCTACAGTAACACAAAACTGGAGAGTCTTAAATTATTCAATCTGTCAAATCTGGCTTTTTAGAGGGTAGAGTGGTTGGAATGCGTTGCTTCCTAGGTCACCCCTCTCTGTAGCCACACTCGTGCTTGCCCAGAGGTGTGTTGACTGTAGAGGTGTGCAGAGGATGATGAGACAGTTGCTGCATAGCAGTATTCCTGTGGTGGCTGAGTCCTAGGTGCTCCATTCTACAGATAGTGTTTTTTTTTTCCTATTGTCTGAATGGCACAAAAGAATCATGAATAAATGGAGTCCAGGACCAAAATGCAAAGGAAAAGTCAGTGGAGCTTGCTACCAAAACCTACATGTCAATAAATGTTTGAAAAAAACCCATAAGTGTCCCTGTGTGATTATTTGTGTGATATCCAGCATAACAAAGCATGGTTAAGCATGTTTTGAGCCCTTGAAAATGAGAGAGTTATTGCTTTTCATGCCACTGTTAAACTGAGATCTGGGAACACGGTCACCATATTAAATATGAGCAGGTTTGCAATGTCAGATTGCAAACAGCAATGGGCAATACATTTTATTCTTCTCTTTTCTTGACATAATAGTAGCTTTCATTTTATTTTAGCACCGATGGTGCCATTTCCTTCCCACTCTTAGTGTATTAGAGTCTGTCTTCTCACACCCCTGAGACAGCTGCAGTGTGCTTCATACTGGAATGTTGAATTAACCTTTTCATATCTCATTCCAATCTCTCCTTTCCCACCTCCTGCTGTGAGTCTCCTTTGCCTTGTTTTCTCAAATTAGAGCCTTTCATTGCATATTTGAGAATGCTGGGGGAAAAAAAAATTGTCCCTGAGAGGGCAGCCTATTGCCCAGTTGAAAAGAGCTGGTTTGTCGTGTCAGGGACATCTTTACTCCACGTGTGACTTTGTTTACTGCGTACCTGGTGTTTTTTTCACCAGTGCAGCATGAATATCGTGGTTACAACAAATAATGACTTTGCTTAATAAATGTGAGCTTCTGGCTTCAGTTCCACAACCTTTCCCTAGCTCCGTTGCTCTTCCCTGGACACACTCCAGCCCGTCAACGTCTTTTTTGTCCTGAGAGGCCCAAAACTGAGCACAGCAATTGAGTAGCCTTAGCAGTGCCCCTCAGAGGGGACAATCCCTGCCCTGGCCCTGCTGGCCACACTGTTCCTGGTACAGCTCAGGTGCCATTGGCCTTCTTGCCCATCTGGGCACACCTGGCTCATGTTCAGCTGCTATCCCCAGCACACCCAGGTCCTTCTCTAGCTTTCCAGCCACTCTTTCCCCAGCCTGCAGCACTGCAGGAGTTGTTGCGACCCAAGTTACTCACTTGAAGTGGGTTAACCAACACTCAGGTATAATATATTAAAGTGGTTGTAGTGAAAGAGCAAAATGTATTGATCCAACTGAATCCTTCAGTTCCTGCCAAGGGGAGTTAGGGAGTTTAGTGTCCCTAGACTGAATTTAGACTTTGTAAATAACCCCTCAGGCAATAACATGCAAGTCAGTGCAGGCAGCCAGAAGAAAACAATTTAAAAATTACTATGCTTGAGGTTGCAAATACCAGCTTAAACAAGACTTAGTTGTTGAAAACATACAACTCCATGAGGAGACTCTGAGAATTCCACTTAAATGCTGGTTCTGGTTCTCATAAATAGAGGTGAAAGCTAGAGAAGCTCAGCTAGAGGTCTCAGCTCAAAGATGAGTTTCCAAAAGTAAAACTGCAGAAATAAAGCAATATTTAAAAGGAATGAAGATGTAGGGATTCCTGAAGAACATGATGAAGTTGTCTCCTCTAAGGAGTTTGGAAAAGGTGTCATTTTTTAATGAAAAAGCTTGAGTTTGCATCATGGCAGAGGTGTTTTGCAGCAAGGAGAGGGCACTCAAAAGGGACTGTCCCCACAGAGTGTTTGCACACACTCTGCTCACCTGAGATCTGAGTCTTTGCAAAGAAAACATCTGGACAGAGCAGCCAGAGTTAAACAGGAATAACAAAGTCATGTCCTCCTCTAAATGATACATGACTATTTTTGATAGACATTTCTGAAAAGAACCCAGATTCATAGCCCTCCCCACATATCAGGAAATATCAGTGATTTTGATATATGATACCAAACACAACCCAGTATTCATGTCCCAAACAGCTCCACACATTGGGACATTTTATCTGTCAAAATGAACCACTACGTAGTGGCAATCTGGTAATTCACAATTCCCTTGTTCCTACAGATTCAGAATACTCTTTATTTTTTTCTCTGTGGAAAGTCAAAATAAAGTTGTAGGATATTCTCACTGGGTACATCAAAACTCATAGCCTGTTTTATGCCAACAGTGGGAACTTGTTTTATATATGTGTCCATATTTACATCAAATATGTGTAATAGTTTCATAGTGAGTTCATTTTTGCTTGAAGTTTCATATAACCTTTCAGAAATGAGTAAGTGTCAACTTCATCCTTCTGTCTGCCTCATTTCATGACTGCTTTATTAAATCGAAAGTAAGTTTCACAAAACAGTTCTAAAATATGATCCCCCCTGAATCTGGGTCTGTCAAGATGTATAAACTCGGGCTGTTGTGAACAGATCCTATGGCTTGATCTGATGTGCAGGAAGATGGTGATGAGCACAACTTGCTATTGTTGAACAACACATGAATAACGCACTGGGTTTGGGATCCATCAGCTCTTCTGGTTTTAATCATTCGTTTTCTTTTCTTCCATTTCGTAACTGGACTGTTGATGTAATCCTACCCCATGTGAATGCTAAGTTGAGGGTTTCACAATAAGTGAAATGCCATCTAAACCAGTGTGAAAGAGCCACACAGTGTAATCTAAGGTGCCCACAAGAGCTGGCAGAGGATCGGGCTCCTGATGTACCCAGTGGAGTCTCCAGTAATTAAATAGTAATTAGCAATTAAATTCTCAGCAGAATGTTTTAATCTTGCATTTGGTGTCCTTGCTTGCCTGAAGAAAGGCAGTGTTTTATTTCAGTAGAGAGAGGATGGACCATGCAACAAGTGGGAAAGCAGGAGATCTGGCTGGGACTAGGTGACATCAGGCTTCTTGAACTGAGCCCTCTGCCATGGTTTCACCAAGAAAGGCCAAAAAGAAACATTAGGTGAAATGACTGCATAGGACAGGCCAGGAATTTTGTCAAGAAAGGGTTTTATCTGAATTAAAAGCTCTATTTGAGAACTTTAAAACAGTCAATCCTCATCCAATGGCTGGACCTTGAGAAGCTAAATGTTTGCACTCAGGATAAGAGCAAAACCCACGGGCAACGTCTTTACCAGTGAACAAAACACTTTGTTTTCAAAGCTGATGATGTTACTGCTTGCTGGGAACAATCCTTGGCTTCTTTTAGCAAACCTGTGCCTGGGAATGACAGAACTGTGCCCGCTGGCCCAGCCCAAATCAGTGCCAGGAACTGTTCTGCGAATTTAGCAAGGTGAACAGTCAGATTCCAGCCTCTCTGTGATGTTCTGGCATTGTTTAACTTACCAATACAATGGGTTTGTGTATGGGATTAAGGGACAGAATGTGGCAATTTTCTACTTTCTGCCACAGGATTTGTGTCGTTTGCTACTCTAGCAGACATTTTTCCCTGTCCTTGTTCTGCTCAGGTGCTGTAGAATCACCTTCAGGTCCTGGCCATGCCCCTCCTGGCTACTGCAAAATTAACCCTGTCCTGGCCAGAACCAGGACACTCCCCCCAAAATGCCCAAAATTACCAAATGGTAACCTCTCTTTCTCACAGACTACACTGGATTGACTAAGCTGTTTGAAACTCTCAGTACTGAGCATGTTTTTGAGACATCACCTCTTCTCTTTTTTATTCTAGTCTGGTAAAAGAAGTTCTTTTTATGATTAACACTGTACACATCCTATTTTCCTATGCTGGGTCCTGCTTATACACCCATGGCTCAGGAGCATTGCAGCAACCACCCACATTTATTCAGCTGAATCTCCTCTGCTGAGGAACGTTCAGTGAAGGACACCTGCACTGAACAGCTCATGAGCAGCTGCTGGATTTCATGAGTTGGGTGGTGTCTTTATTCCAGAATTGTGTGAGACTTCGAACAAAAAGGCACTGGAACAACTATTGTGGAGTCTCCATGCTTGGAGAAAACCCTTATACAAAACCCTGCTTTGGGCAAAGGCTTTTAAAGTCTTCCCAGATTCCTAAGTTTAGGCTGGAACTGCTATACTTGAGCACCTAAATTCCACCTAAATCACACTTGAGATGCCTCCATGCTCTTGTGAATTTTAAACTTCCTTATGACAGAATCACAGAATGGTTTGGGCTGGAAGGGGCCTTAAAGACCATCTAGTTCAAGCCGCCTGCCATAGGCAGGGATGCCACCCACTAAGCCAGGTTGCTCATTGTGGTGATTTTAGGCTCAGATATTATACAGAGGTGGAAAACGCAGAGGTGAGGTGTTCCTGTGGCTGCTTGCCAAGTCAGAACTCTGGAGTGTCACAGAGTGACCTCAGAGGTTGGTTCTCTTCTGGTGCACAACGCTGGACGGAGCATCCTCTACTTCTGCACTGGTGCAGCTCAGACACTCCTGTCTGCAGTGGTGTGACTTTGACCCTGCTGAGCCCCTGCAGCAAACACCTTTCCTCTAACACTTCAACTTAGAGAATTCTGCCCCAGCCTCGTGTCTCCCATACTCAGCCATAAAGCTGGAAAACAAAATTCCCAACCTTCCTTCCCTTGCTTGGCCCCTCAGCCTGGCTTTATTTCCCAGGGCTGCTGATGGTTGAAGAACAATTGGTTTTGCTCATCTGAGGGGATTTGCATTGTGAATCTCCCCGACAAGCCAAGAAGCAGAAGGGTGGGAGAGGAGGGGTGGGAGGAGAGATGCTCTGCCAGCCAGGCAGGCGGGATCGTTCTGGCAGCAGCTCTGCCTGGCTTTCACTCTGCCTCTCAGGGGGAAATCCTTCCTCTCACTCCAGGATTCTCCCCTGCCACACCAGAGGCAGGACAAGGAGGCAGCAGAAGGGTCCCTGCACTGCCAGCACCCAACACCAGCTCTCACCTGCAGCAGGCAAACCATGAGGACGAGCTCTTTGCTCCTGCAGCGTCTTCACCTTTGATTGAAAACCTTCACCCATCTCCAAAGGGACCATGGAGGAGCAGTACATTTCCAAACTCCACCCAGCAGTGGATTATGGAGCTGGGGTCTTTCTTCTAATCATAGGTGAGTTTACAGCCTGCTCATTTGCTTGGAGCCAGGGAGCAGCATACAGGGATTCCCTGTCTGTGCCATGGTCAGGCAGAAGAACCTGGAGGGAAATGACAGCAAATATTTCCCCACAGGTTCCCCTGCTTAGTGCCTTGGAGTTGGTTGGCAGCCAGGACTAATCTCCACTCTTGGATTTGAAATCTTGTTTTGATTCTGAAGAATGGCCAGCACAAATTTGCCTCTGTGGCATCACAAGTATTTGAAATAAGTTGTCTGTCACTTTCTGTGGCATCTCAGCCCTGAGAACTTAGCCAGGGCAGCTCGTTCCATGGGACTGGTCAGGGGAAAGCAGCTGTGGGCTGACCCTTGGTGGGGGAAAGTGTTGTTCTGCTGTGTCTTGGTGGGATGAGCTCCTACAGAACAGCGAAGTGTTTCCAAATAGCAGTTCTGGGTTTTGCAGCAGCCTGTTTGCCCTGCTGCAGACAGATTGAAAATGAAATATATGTGGGGATAGCTACTAGCCCGTGGCTTCAGTTAAGTGTTTTTTTCCTTGTCTGCTTCTTGCTTGTACACAGACATTTATTTTCTACCCTTGTGGATTTGGAGAGGAGTAGAACTTGTTTAGGCATGCTTTCCACCTGAATTTTTCATAAGATTTCTTCCATCAGCTCCCTTGAAAACTCTGGTTGGCATAAGAAAGACAAGCTTGTATTTTCATGTGCTTTAATACTGAGGCTCTGGGCAGAAGTGCTGGACTTTAGCACGTCATATTTCCTCTTGTTCTGCACAGCAGAGCACAACTCAGGGTGAGAAAATCCCTGTTTACAAAATTATGAAGGGCTTTTTCAAGTCAGGATGCCAGCTCCCTTCTCTTAGAAATGTAAATACATAGATGAAGTTAAGGCAATGGGAAGGGACAGCAAAAAAGGGCTGCAGGCTGGAGCTCCCCGTGCACATGTTCTGCCATGCTGCAGTCTCACACCTCTCCTAAAGGACTTTGAGGCACTGGAACTTCAGGCACAGTTTCCAGCATCAGATCCAGAGCCCTGTGTGGCAGCCAGGTTCAATGAATCCTGCAGGGGCTCTCAGAAATGAAGCAGTCAGCTGAACTGGAAACAGGTGTTGTATTTATCCATAGCTTTGCCACCTCTCTGGGAGTGCACGTTTGTGCCCTGAAATGATATTTTTGTTAGGGACAAGGCCAGGGCATGGGCAGCAGCACTCACCCCCAGCTGTTTGGTTACTGTCCCACAGTTACAGCTCTGTCCTGTGCCAGCCAGCAGCCCAGGGGCTGCGGGATGGAGGGGAAGAGCTTCTGTCAAGGTAGAAGAGAGGCTGGGCCTGGATGTCACCTCTGATGACAGAGCTGCTTCCTGCATCTTGTATAAATGTTGGGCTCTTACAGAAGAAAATGAATTGGGTTCATTTTTCCTCCTGAAGCCTGAGGATGTTCCATATTGGAACCCTCACTGTGAGATACAGAATCAGGAAAGGAAGGGAATGCAATCCAGGGAAGGGAATGGAGCTGGGTAAGTGGCTGGAGCATCAGGAGAAGCTGAGGGAGCTGGGAAAGGGGCTCAGCCTGGAGGAAAGGAGGCTCAGGGGGGACCTTCTGGCTCTGCACAACTCCCTGACAGGAGGGGGCAGCCAGATGGGGTTGGGGCTCTGCTCCCAAGGAACAAGTAACAGGAGAAGAAGGAATTGCCTCAAGTGGCACCAGGACAGGTTTAGATTGGATATTAGGAAACATTTCTTCATGGAAAGGACTGTGAAGCATTGGAACAGGCTGCCCAGGGCAGTGGTGGAGTCACCATCCCTGGGGGTTTAAAAGCTGTGTGGATGTGGCATTTGGGGACATGCTTTAGAGGTGGCCTGGTTAGTGCTGGGGAATGGTTGGACCTGATGATCTTAGAGGTGTTTTCCAGTCCAAAGGATTCTGTGATTCCATGATTCTGTGTCCCAGCCTGTGGAGAATGCTCTGCCCACTGAGCCTGGTTGCTCTGTGAACAAGTGGCCAAGCCCCTGTAGGGATCATCCTGTGTGTGCAGACAGAGATCCTGAGAGCTCAGGGAACCCTTCCAGGGCATCCAGAAGTGGCAAGTGAACGTGTGTGGTCAGAGAGTGAATGAAGCAGGGACGTGGGGTCTCAGATTTGTGTCCCCATTTCAGTTAAGCCTTTCTTCTGACACCTCTGAGGTTTTTTACTTATGCCAATATATTTATTCCATTTTGTTGCATGTGCCTCTATTAAGTCCTCTGTGGGCTCTTTAAGTGGTACCTGTGAGCAAATGCAGCCTTCCTGCATTCACACCCACAAGGGAATATGACAGAATCTTTTTCTGTCTCCCTCTTTCATGTCTGACTTTAGAGGACACCTTCTCAGGAAAACCTTTCATCAAAATGTTGCTACAGCACCATGTTCACTTGAAAGAAGAGAGAAAATGAGTTGTTCGGTGCATGTACTTCTGACACTGCTGTCACCAGCACTTTGAAGCCCTGTGGCACACCTGAATAATGCATGTCTGACAGCTCCTTTTGCAAAGCAAGCTCTGGGTCTGTTGCACACCCCTGGCTAAACAACTCCCATGGTCCCACACTCTCAGAGACCACCAGAACAGTCATGCTAATTCTCAGGGATCAGCAAGGACTCTGAGCTGCCCAGCCAGCACGTGCCCACCACCCAGGCAGCTCAGAGCCCAGTGCTGGGGCTCCAGTTGAAGATGAGGGAAGTCACACAGAGGGAAGGCTTTGGGAAGTGGAGGGGTCAGGTGGGCAGGATGGCTGGAGTACTTCAGCAGGAAGGAGAAGTGAGGATATTCTTTCTCAGCACAAGAAATACGTGGACCTGCTAGAGTGGGTCCAGAGGAGGCCACAAAGATGCTCTGAGGGCTGGAGACAGGCTGGGAGAGCTGGGGGGTTCTCTCTGGAAAAGGCTACAGGGAGATCTCATTGTGGCCTTCCAGTACTTAAGGGGGCTTTTAAAAAAGACAGGAAGTGACTTTTCACATGGGCAGACAGTGACAAGACATTCCAAACCTTGCCATGGGCAGGGACACCTTCCACTATCCCAGGCTGTCGCAAACCCTGTCCAACCTGGCCTTGGACACTTCCAGAGATCCAGGGGCAGCCACAGCTTCTCTGGGCAACCTGTGCCAGGGCCTCACCGCCCTCGCAGGGAAGAACACCTAAGATGAAATCTAAACCTTCTCTCTTTCAGTTTAAAGCCATTCCCTTATCTCTACATTATCTTGTAAGAAGTCTCTCCTCAGCTCTATTGTAGCCCCTCCCAGGCAGTTCACATACTTCCAGTGGATTTCACAGGTTTGTTAACTGTGTGATATTCACGTCTGTGTTGATCCTTCCCTTTCAGCCATCCTGACAATCCTTGGGAATTCAGCCGTCCTTGCCACGGCTGTGAAACGCTCTTCCCTGCTGAAGTCACCCGAGCTGCTCACAGTGAACCTGGCAGTGGCAGACATTGGGATGGCCCTCAGCATGTACCCGCTGGCCATCGCATCCGCCTGGAACCACGCCTGGCTGGGGGGAGACGCCTCCTGCGTTTACTACGCCCTGATGGGTTTCCTGTTCGGGGTCTGCAGCATGATGACCCTGTGTGCCATGGCCGTGATCCGATTCCTCGTCACCAACTCATCCAAATCCAACAGTGAGTAAATCGCCAGTCTGGTCACCTGGTGGTGCTGTTTGGGCTGGGCTGCTCTGGGAGGTGCTTTGTAGAATGTGGCGTGGAGTATCAGGTCAGTGACAGCAGAATAAGCCTCAGCTTTTAGTGCAATATCAAATCCTGGTGTTCCCAGAAAGATCTGACTAAATTCCATATGAGACAGTGAGGTTTTTCGCTTCTCAGTTTTACCAAGTGGAAATACCTGAGAATGGAGAGCACAAATGTTTTCCTGGACCAGACTGCCTTCCCTACCTATTTGTACCCAAGCAGATACACTGGAATTTAAAAGGAAGGAATATTCCTCTGGCATCCCTGTGCTGGGACCACAGCACATTCAAGGTGAAATTGATCTTGTGAAGCTCCCTGCCTTACTAAGCTCTAGATGAGCGCTGAGGGCTGTGTGTATCCAGTCCTCTGACACTGTTTCTCTAGATGCCCACAGGTCAGGGACCTGCAGCAGCAGCAGCAGCTCAGGTGTATCTGTAGCCACCATCCTTCTACCTAAGAAGTTATGGCAAACCCCCATGTGGCTGGGATGGGATCCATATACTCTTGCTCTTCCTCTTGCAGGTAACAAAATCACCAGGAACGCTGTCTGCATCCTGATTGCTTTTATCTGGCTCTACTCCTTGCTCTGGGCCATCCTGCCCTTGGTGGGCTGGGGCTACTACGGCCCCGAGCCCTTTGGCATCTCTTGTACAATAGCCTGGAGCAAGTTCCACAACTCCTCCAATGGTTTCTCCTTCATCCTGAGCATGTTCCTCCTGTGCACGGTCCTGCCTGCGCTGACCATTGTTGCCTGTTACTTGGGGATTGCCTGGAAGGTTCATAAAGCATACCAAGAGATCCAGAATATTGACAGGATCCCTAACGCAGCCAAACTGGAGAAGAAGCTGACCCTGGTGAGTTATCCCTGTGATGGGAAGAGTGTGCAGTAATCAGGAACTGGCAGAGAGCTGGCTGTGCTCATGCACAGCTCACAGGATCATGGAATTACAGACACCTACACAGAAACTCTGTATGGAAACGGGATTTTAAAATATTACGTATTAATATATTATTTTCTTCCAAATATGCACTTCAGTTGTGCATTTCTTGTGGAAAAGCAGAATTGATCCAAGCCTGCTAGAGGCCAGTCATAGAATCACTGAATCATTAAGGTTGGAAAAGGTCTCTAAGATCATCAAGTCCAACCATTAATTCAGTCACTGACATTTAACCATGCCCCTAAGCACCACAGCAACACATTTTTTTTAATATTGCTAATGACAGTGACTCCACCACTGCCCTGGGCAGTCTGTCCCAATGACTGACAACCCCTCCTGTGAAGAAATGCTTCCTAATAGCCAATCTAAACGTCCCCTGGTGCAACCTGAGAGCATTTCCTCTTGTCCTTTCATTTTTAACCTGGGAGCAGAGCCTGACCCCACCTGGCTCTACCCTCCAGGGAGTTGTAGAGATTGATAAGGTCCCCCCTGAGACACTAATTTTTTCCAGGCTGAGCCCCTTTCCCAGCTCCCTCAGCTGCTCCTCATCAGACTTGTGCTCCAGACCCTTCCCCAGCTCCCTTCCCTTCTCTGGACACGCTCCAGCCCCTCAGTCTCTGCTGTCAGGAGGGCCCAGCAAGCACAGCTCCGGGTGCTGCAGCTCAGGTGTGGTCCCACAGACCCCTCGTGTGCCAGGGTACCAGCGCTGTGCGTGCCGGCTGCAAACAGCTCTGTTCCCTTGCAGATGGCCGTGCTCATCTCAGTGGCGTTCCTGAGCTCCTGGACTCCCTACGCAGCCGCCAGCTTCTGGTCCATCTTTAACTCCAGCGACTCGCTGCAGCCCGTGGTGACGCTGCTGCCCTGCCTGTTCGCCAAGTCCTCCACGGCCTACAACCCTTTCATCTACTACGTGTTCAGCAAGACTTTCCGCTGCGAGGTTAAGAAGCTGCAGTGCTGCTGTGGCTGGAGGGTTCACTACTTCAGCTCCGACAACTCCGCGGAGCATCCCGTGTCCACCGTGTGGAGCGGGAGGGACAACGTCCGTCTGGCGGCGGCCAAGGCGGAGACCCCGGGAGCTGCAGCTCCCTGCAGTGCAGCCTTGGGGTCACAGCGCAGCTCAAACCCGGCCTCGCTCCCAGCTCCAAAGGAGCAGGGATGCAGCAAATGAGGCTGGCACTGCGTATCTTATGTCAACACAGAGGTTTAAGTATGTATTTTTAAGCAACTCTCAAATATTGTCTTTAAGCCATATAGAGAAAAAAAAAAAAATTAGGAAAAAAATCTATTTTTTCTCCAAGGAATTCCACTTTAGGGGAAATAGATTTATGTACCAAACATAAAATCATGTAAATTAAACTTATTTTCAGGTAAACAGAGATTTATTATTTTTGTTGATTTTTTTTTCCTATACTTTTGATTTTTTAATGTAATCTATCTCCCAGCTCTTGGCTCTTCCAGTAAAACAGCCAACAGAGAAAACCATAGGTTGCACACAGCGTTACCAAATAAACACAGCTAAGTGGGTAGTTTTCCAGCAATACAGACTGAAAACCATATGGGGAGCAAGAAATGTTCACTGCCAGGAAAAGGTGAGAATGTGGCTGCTCCCAAAATGATAAGAGATCTCTGGTTCCTTGCTCTTTCAGAGGTGCAGCTCCAGCTCCTCCAAGCACAAGTCCAAGGAGCTGAGCAGCCTTGGTCAGATGAGGTTTGGTGAGAGTGTAGCAGTCAGTGAAGGATGCCTTCTGTGTATCCCAAATGTGGGAAGGAAGGAAGGAACAGCAGGAGGAACTGTGTCCTTCAGCTGCTGCTGGCTGAGGTACAACAGCTCTTCTGCCACAGAAGCTGTTGGAGCACTTTAGGATCAGAATTGTTAAGGGTGGAAAAGACTTTTAAAATCATGTCCAACCATCAACCTATCTCCACCGTGTTCAGCACTAAACTATCCTCAAGTGCCACGGATATCCACACATTTTTGGAACACTTCCAGGGATGGTGGCTCCATCATTTCCCTGGGCAGCCTGTTCCAGTGCTTTACCACCCTTTCCCTGCAGCTGTTCTCTGCAGAGGATGACACATGGCATTCCCCAGGTAACCTTCCTAGCAGTGCCACCCTGCAGATGGTCCTGGCTCTCATGGCTTCCATGGGAGCTTCTGAGATCCCAAATTCCACCCTGGCTAGGGCACTGACATGACTGCAACTGAGAACAGTTTGCTGATTCAGTACAACTGCAACACCAGGTTTGTTTGGTTGTTTTTTAAGTTTTGAGAAGGTAATTTATGGTCAAATTATGATTCCATGCTTATTTTCCAGCTCTGGACTATCTACCCAGCTCTGGACTGTGCTGTCTTTTCAGAGATGGAAGCAGGATGCAAGCAGAGCTCAGGAGTGAGTCTGGGCACCTCATGTTTGCAATCACCAGCACAGCCACCTCAATATAAACAAAAATTTAATCTAAAAGCTCTTAACAGATCAGACCTCTCACATATTAGGAGCTTTCTCACCACAGGAGAGAGGTTTACAAGGCAGACACTCAACCTGAGCCAGCCACCTTTGGCTTCTTTCTTTCCATTGAGTAAAAATGGAGCTCCCTACCCAGATGATGACATATAAAGTTAGATAATACAAATAAAACTCTGATTTGTATTAAAGTAAGTTGGAATTCAATGCCTTACTTTGAAAAAGCTTCTAGGCAGTCTCTGGCTATTGAGGCATAGGAATAACTTACAGAACTTTCATAGAAAATTTCTGTTAATGGTCAATTTTCCATCTGTAAAATTAAATGTGACTCACTTCAGTCACACATTCAGAACAAAGACCAATTATTTGAGAGAGAGAAGACCAATCATTATTCCAGAAGTTAGAGCATGAGGATAACACTGCAAAGGCTTGGATTCCACCCCACTACTTTGCCAGTAATACTATGCAACTTAAACTTTGTCTTGGGTTCTTCTCTCATCCACATAACAGAGACAGTTTTGCTGCTCATGAATGTAAAACACAAGTTGTCTGATGAACAACTTCATAGAACCACAGAAACACAGAATCACAGAGTGGTTTGGGCTGGAAGGGACCTGCAAGATCATCTTGTTCCAATCCCCTTCCCCTATCCCAGCTTGCTCCAAGCCCCATCCAGTCTGGCCTTGAACACTTCCAGGGATGGGGCAGCCACAATGTAACTCTCTTTACAAAACTATAGGTAGATAAACCATAATTTTTGAATTTCATGGCTTAATAAGATACAAATGCTGTACATGGCAGGAGCCTGTGTAGGAGCAGCTGTGCACTGTGCTCTGTCCCCATCACTGCCCTCCCCTGAGAAGCCACCATTTCTCAAATCAAAGTGCAGCTGGATTCAATCCATCTCTGCTGAATGAGTGATCCTGCCCGAAGACTTCCAGGTTTACTATAACGGCCAAAATAATTCAAAACAAATTCTCTGAATGCAAAAAAGATCAGGCAAAAGAGACCAACCAAAGAGCTGCAGCAGTTATTTAATTTATGAGTATATCTGGAAAAAACACCCAAACACACTTATTTTAATTGCCTTCACTTCCTGAAGTCATAGTTCTAGAGATAAAATTTTCTTGTGTGTACCTATATAAATAATCCTCAAATAGAACAAACAGAGAGTTTAGAACTTTCTTAGAAAGCACAAAACACGAGGCCAGCGGGCAGTGGGAGCAGAGGTTTGTGGTTGGCCATCCCTTGCTGACAATCAAGTGGTCAGTGTAAGGCTGCTGAGTTGTGACATTTCAGAGTCACATGGACTGCTGCCTCTTCTCCAGGCACTTCTCAATATCATCCAACACTTGCACAGCTGCTTTTGGAATACGAGTGCCTGGACCAAACACGTTGGCAACGCCGGCTTCATACAGGAAGTCATAATCCTGTTGGAAAAGAGATTTGTGTGTGAAAATCTCTTTTTTTCACAACCGATAATTGATTTGTAACTGGTGCATGCTCTGTCTTCTATGCTGGGCCTGAGAAAGCAACAAGTCCCAGAGAGGGGCAGCACAGCTTCAAGGAAATGGGAAAAGGGTGGAAGTTAGAAGGTAGAAAAAAAAATACTAAAAAATATCCACAGGAAAGGGTTTATTTCTTTGGAGTCAGACTAATGGTAATCCTTGGAAAGTATTCAAAAAACAACTGTACATGAGTCTGAATAACCTAACCTAAATTTGATCTCTTTTCTAATTTTGAAAATACTATTTTAAACAAGGGCTTGGAGCAGATGACTGCCAGTGGTCTCTTGCAATTTAGAGTTAATCTAATTTTATGACTACCCTGAAATTTCAAAACTACTCAGGAAGCAGTTCTGTATTCTCTCTTTCTTCTATATAGGATATATTATGCCTTTACCACCCACAGGGTAGTAGCATCCCATTGAGAGATATTGGACAGAACACAAATTGTCTCCTAGAAAAATACTATGAGTTTTGTTTGCTCAGTTTAGAATTCTGTCATTCCTGAATACTTACTTTTACTTAACTGCCTAGAAAAGGGAGAGGTGTGGAAAAAAGGAGTAACAGGATATTCATGTTCAAAATCAGTTTGGATCGCTCTAGACAGAGGATGGCTGTAAGGTGATGGAGACAGGCAGATTGTGCATGAGCTAGGAAAATTTAAAGATGAAAGCACAGATCTGACTGCAAGGGAATTCAACAAACTGCTCACAGTTTAGGAGAAAGCAGAGGGAATGAGAGGTAACACCTGCCTGATGATGAGGAAGGTGAGGAGAGGCTGAAAAGCGAGTGAGATGTGCAGCCTATGGGTGATGCTATGGGACCTGCCAGGGGCCTTAGTCATTGGCTGTGGCTCTTCCCAACCATTGCTGGAAGTCAAAAGGTCTTTCAAGACAGAAGCCAGCCTGTACCAATGATATGCAAGGGCTGGTGATGAGAAACAGAAGAGCATAAAGAACACCTCCCTGAAGCTCACTGTTTCATAACACGGCTGCATATTCCATCCCAAAACCACTCTAAGTTAAAGCAGGGTGTGGTGTACAGAAAATCAGATCAGGGGGATCCCACCTTACAGACCTGTGGTGGCTGTGGTGACTGTACAGAGGAGCCTTCAGTGCTCTGACATTACAGGACAGAGCAAATGATAATGTCAGCTCGAACAGCTCAGACAGAGACAAATCAGTCTCTTAGCTCGATGGAAATGATGCTGCCCATACCTGAGGGGGGATGACTCCTCCACACATGACCAGGATGTCAGGCCGGCCCAGGGCAGCGAGCTCCTTGATGAGTTCAGGCACCAGGGTTTTGTGCCCCGCGGCGAGCGTGCTCACCCCGACGCAGTGCACGTCCGCATCCACCGCCTGCTGCGCCACCTCCCGCGGGGTCTGCGTGCAAACGGGGCGTGGGACGGGCACAGGGCACAGCCCGGGGGCTGAGCACGCGGTCCAGGGAGAAGGGATGCACCGGGACTGCTCTGGGTGCTGCTCAGCCCTACCTGGAAGAGGGGACCTATGTCCACGTCAAAGCCGATGTCTGCGAATCCGGTAGCGATGACTTTGGCTCCTCTGTCGTGGCCATCCTGACCCATCTTGGCAACGAGGATACGAGGCCTGCGGCCCTCACGGTCCATGAAGTTGTTAACTCTGGTTGGAAACACACATTCTGTCAGTGTAAGTCACTGAGAATCGTTGGAAGTATTTCCACACATAAAAAAAAGCACTTCCTGCAAGTGTAGCGTAATTTCATCAAATGAAAAGATCTTATAAGTCATGGTTTGGCTGTGCAGTCTGCATACCATGTTAATATTCGTGTTATGTTATTACTAGCTCACTTCTTGTATTTACCAGCTTCAAAAATAAAATATTCTTTATTTATAAAAATCTTCCACTATTCTTTTGCTTTGTAACAGGTAAAATACTGAATTCTCTGAGGGTTTAATGAGCTGAATTACAACTTACTAAAACACATTTTTTAGTTTTTAAGAATAATTATGACCTAATATTTCAAAAGTACATGCACACAGATGGGTCCTGGACATCACATTGTGCACATTATCATTCCACTGGGCAAAAACCTGTCCATGGAAGGATTACTGTATCTCCTATTCTGTGCAGTCATTCCACTGCCCCTCTTTTTTGGATAGTGGCAGTTCATGTTTCTGTTGTATTGATGTTACTGTGTAATCACAGCCTCAGATATTAACCTGTCATCTTACTGCTCATAATTCAAGTACCACCAGGATCTGTCTGTGGTTACAGGCTGGACTCGATGACCTTAAAAGTCTCTTCCAACCTAAGTGATTCCATGATTCTATGTAAGAAAGGGAGCTACATCTTGATTTTCAAGGGATTAGTTCAGCTCTCTTTCACATAAAAGCATAATTAAAAATAGTTAAATTTAAATAGTTAAAATAAAAGAACAATGGTGATATTTCCTAGCACAACTGCTTTCAAGTCAATTTAATCATCAAGTAATTCCCTTACAGGAGAGCCTGAACTCTTTAAGGGGTAAATCCCAGCACAGCAGGGACTGATGAGCATCGATTTGTGCTGCATCATCTCCCACAGCAGCAATTTATTCTCTGTACCCTGGAGGGCAGCACTAAAGGCAGAAGCTGAGAAAAGGCCCAAGAGGCAACTGTTTTCACACATACCAACACCTTCAGATGCCTTCTCCCTCGGGGATTAAGTAACACCCAAAGACTGGAGGTTGTAGGTGGATATCCAGACAGATTTTTAGCAACAGTTTTAGCAACAGTAAGAGTGAAATTGCAGGAACAATTTATGGGTAGATCAAAACAAGGTTTTGTAGTATGAACTGCTGGAAATATTTTAGAGATGACTATTACACAGCCTTTCAAAGAAGCAACCCAATATACAGGGATTTCAGGCAATGCTTCTTAGCTTCTTAATTCTGCGGCTGCTTAGGCTATTTGAACAAAACCCTTAAATCATAACTTCACCTCAGTGAATTTTGTTTGCAAGCAAATACAACTTCAATTAAGTTTTGACTTTGTCTTATTGTACTTAATCCTTGTCATTCTACTTCCCTGCTTATGAGAGTGCTTTTGCACGTCATTATTTTCCCCAGGGATGCCACCGGGGTTTGGGAAATGTTTTTTTAGGGCACAATCAGCAGCACACGTACCTCCTGCATTAAATGTGAGGCTATCACACGTTTGGCTACCTGGGAAGAATTCTCACCTCTTGATGGCATGAAGGATTTCATCACTCTCCCCAAACTCCTGGCGATAGGCCCCGCTCACCATGCGGTCGCTGGCTTTGTGCTCCCCAAACACCTTCTTCATGGCATCTGTTATCTCCCCCACGGTGCACCTGAGGCACAGACAAAAAACATTCCTATTATCAGTAGGCTGAAATGAAAACACAACACAGACATCACTGGCACTGGCCCAACCATTTGCCTTGCTGCTGGACAGACTTACACTGGTTTCCCTTGCAGTGCTGCAACTCTGAACGCCTGACTCACCCCACTGCCACCCACTGACAGAACATGCAAAGGCATTTTTAAGAAGGTACTTTACTGCTCATGTGAGAATTGATTTACAACTGGCAAAGCAATGGGGAATGGCAAAATGCTTCAGAAAATTAAATTAAATTTTCTGAATGGGGATTTTTTGGGGGGGGCTCAGACTGAAAGATCCTGCATTTGGACTCATGCTAAAATACACAATATAAATCAAGAGGGGACAAAAAAAGGAAGAACACACAGAAGAGACTGAAACCTAACATTTTTAACAGGAATATATATGCCTTTGCCTTGATGCTTTTATTTTAGTGTTTATTCTTCTCCTCTACTCCTGACACAGCTCCTTTACCCACTGAGATGCAGAAGGGTCTGGGAAATTTATCTACATGCAAGTTACAAGTTTTGTTTGCTACTGGACACACTGTACATGTTTGAAATAATACTTCTGCTGTAGCACAAGTGAGAGAATCAAACTAGGCTGTGCTATCTTCTTGTACAAATATCAGCAATAACAGCCTCTGTCACAAAGCAATTAAAAAATTTGTGCTGAATACAACTTGCTGCAAACTTTGTCCAAGGAAGGAAATAAAAATACTACTCTTTTAAACTACTTTAAAAGTGCGCTTACAAATACAGACATCAAAGCAGTACTAATTATATAATTAATTAAGCTAGCACATTTCAAACCTCTGGAATTCATATTTTCTCCTGCCACATTATATTTATTCTCTACAACTCCCTGAAAGGAGGGTGGACCCAGGTAGCAGTCGGTCTCTTCTCCCAGGTACCAGATCACAGAACAAAAGGAAATGGCCTTAAGTTGCACCAGGGCAGGTTTAGGAAAATTTTCTTCACTGAAACGGGTGTCAGGCATTAGGACAGACTGCCCAGGGCAGTGGTGGAGCTCCCGTTCCTGGACGGATTTAAAACCTTTGTAGATATGGCACTTGGGGATGTGGGTTAGTAGTGCATTAGCAGAGCTGGGGAAATGGTTGGACTCAATGGTCTTAAAGGAATTTTCCAACCTAAATGATTCTATGATGTAACTACAAGCTACTCTGAGGCAAAATTAACTTAAGCATTCTCTAAAGCTTTTCTATAAAATGCTCAGCAAAGACTGGACAAGATGCACCTTGCTGTCCACACACCTCTTCAAGGAGATGGACAAATGAGCTGCACTCAAGTTTTCTTTCTGCTGTTTGCAGTTTCAGCAGCTACTGATTCCTACCACATGCAATTTGCCATACATGCCCCCAAAGTAACAAGACGTGGATTTCTGCTGCATTTGCTGAATCCCTCAGTAAATATCAGAGATGCTTTACTTCCTGTGACCCCCCAACTAATCTGCTGTTTTGCTGGCTCATACTTAGCAAACCTAGTTATAAATGTAAACTGTGCAAAAGTAAAATGTCAGGAATCCATTCATGATCACACAGGCAAGATCTGTACAGCTCAGACATCTGAAGTGGCCTCTTATCTCTGGTATCACTTTTCACAGTTGGCCAGCTTTGCCTAAAGACAGCATCACTCTGGAACACATTTTTAACTCATGTTATTGATGCGCTTTTGGCCATTTATGTCATTTCCCCTCCCCTGGCTTTCTGGAATTATGTTTGACTCACTGTTAATCACTTGTGTCATCAGGTTTTGATTTTCAGAATATCTAAATAATCTTATTAATATTATTGCTTTCTGTAATTACTAACAAAGAATGAAAAGTAAACCGCATAAGTGCATTAGGTAAGGTGACTTCCCCAAGGTTAAAAAGCAAGTCTGCAGCAGACTTAAAAACAGTGTCTATAAATACTGACTCCCTTTCAGAGTACCAGACATCACAGATTGCAGCCCAAAATAAATGCACCCCATGCACAAACACTGAGGGCTTACTCCTGGCACTGTGGTGAAGGGCTACAGTGGTATAAAAGACATCTTTTCTTCTAGAGAAAACTAAGCTTAGATAAATCTTTCTCCTCCTCTTTTGCAGAAGCAGTATCTGAGTATACTTCAATATTAAATAAAGCCCAGCATGGCTGTGGTGTGCTTTTCTGTTCTTATTATGTAAAAGTGTGAATGAAATTTTTGTGTTACAAATGAAAATTAAATGAAGTATAAACTGGTGGCTGGGATGAAGTTGTTTTTGTGTACTGTACAAAAATAAAACACACTTCTTTCTTCTATAGACACTGCTTCTGAAATTCCTGTGTTTTGAAAATTGTGTCCCAAGTCTCTCCAACCCTTTAAATCTAAAGCTTTTAAGCAGTAACAGGAGTTTGGCTTTTCAACTACTCATCAATACTTTCCTGCTGTTTACCAAGAATTTTTTTCTTTTTTAATCTCTCCCACAAATGCATCCACAATGGAATAGCTCTCTGGAGCCAGGAATACAGCCTCATTTCTTAACAGTCATTTTTTATCAGTCTGTATTTGTGTGACTCTCTCCCAGTGGTTCACAACCAGCTGCAGAGCCTAAATACCAATTTGGAGAAAAGTCAGAGACCGTAATGTGCCTGTTAGAGCCGGCACTCTGTGTCTGCTCAGCCTCAGCTGCTGCTGCTCCTCCCTGCATTTCCCCAGTAAGCAGAGGCAGCAGTGTGGAATCAGGTGAGGAAGTACCATGAGCACACAGTCTGAGCAGAAAAAGAAGAAGCACAAGCAGCTATGCTGCATTTCTGCCTTCCCTTTCCATCACTGAAGTGCAGGTCTGGAGAGGGACCCAGAAACAGCACAGCAAGTGAGGGAGGAGAGAAAGAACTTGGCATAACCTGTCCCATTTTCCTGTAATGTGCTTTCTCATGAGACATGAGGCACAGAAGGGAGGTGCTGCTCTCACTCCCTGTAACTTTAGATCTGCTTTATTTCTTGCGTTAGAATAACAACATTAACTTTTCTACTCGTGTTTGTCAGCACTGAAATCTCTGTACTAGTTCATGGAATCTTTTCCATAGTTCAGCACTGACAATTCTGTGCTACTGATTTTATTCCAAGTGAGTTATATTACATCATGCTCAAAATCCATCATTTTCCATTAAGCAGGAAAGAGGCATCTGTCCCTTTCATGCTGGTGATACTGGCCCACTTGTTTACTACTTGTGAAGGGTGAATGTGTTAATTTTGAAACCTTTTCCCATGTTGCTCCCAACAGGAAGGCTCCCTGTACATGTTCCCAGAGCTTACAATTCTCCTTCAAATATTCTGTATCAGATGCCACCACAGTTTCTTCCTGTGGTCACATCCCATATACAGTTTTGAGGCAGAATTAAGTTTCGTGTTTGGAACTTACAAAGTGCATCTTCAGTCCATTAATGCTTTTACAATTAACAAAAACGAGGTCACCAAGGAGAGAAACTAGGAGTTAACTGGTCAATTTTGGTACAGAAGATATGAATCCCTTGTAAATCCAACACTGCCCTCCTGAGACCTTCCTAGTTCAAAGACAAATGTAGACGTACTGCTGGAGATTCCTGACAGGCTGTGGTTAAATGTATTTAAAATACAGTTATTAAGTATTCTAGGAATGAGAATGAAGGAATTTGAGTCGTGACAATAAAAACAGGACAGCACCCCAATAAAGAGTGAATTTTGTTTGCTCATATTTGGGCCATTTTGTTAATTAAGGAAGAGATAGACAGGGTCTATTCTAGAGGCTGATGCTGACCTTGAAACAGGAAAGAAAACAGCCTCAAAAGCACCTTGGGAGAAAAAAGGAACTGTTCCACTGGACTCTAAGGATGCCTCACACTGCTCAAGAACATTTCTTACAACTTTGCCTGACTAAGCAAACTGATTTCTCCTTTAGCCAAAAAATGTTTTCACACCAATCTGTGGTGCAAGGAAAGATGAAGCAACAGAGCATGATAAGATTGTGAATATCCATTTTCACATCTCAGGCACTTCTTAAACTCCTTGACCTGTGAAACAGCTGAGTGACAGAGAAACCCAGTTATGTCCTGGTACTGGTAAGAATATGAGTTGTAAACAGCAGAATGTGTATGAACAGCCCTATTTCATATCAGATTCTTTATATCCATAGTGTTCCTTGTGAGAAATCAAAGTACTGCCTTAAGAAGCTGTAAAATGTAATAATAGTGTCTCTTACAATGTGAAACTGCAGCCATTATTTATTTCCACCTCTAAAGAAAAACCCCAAAACTCCAATCTTGCTGACACCACACCCACGAAAAGTTAAAAGGTGAAAATGAACCATCAATTTTTAAACAGGAATTGGCTGTTCAACCCCACACCCAGTACCTGGCACGTGCTGCTTCCACTGCCAGAGCAAGTAAGTTGCCTTCCCCAGTGGCAGCACATTGTGTGAGAGCAGCCAAGGACTGCTGGGCTGCTGCTTGGTCTCTGCTGGCCTTCACCTAAAGTGCAGGAGAGAGACATTCAGTTCAAACAAACAACAAAGTGAAATTGGAAGTCGAGTGTGGAAGACTGTCTAATTTCAAATATTAATTCTGGATGTGGAATTGTCAATATCCACTTCCTATTTCAATGAGATTAGAAGTCAAAATGCATCTCAGACCTTTAAAATGTGTACAAGTCCATAACATAATCCTAAACCAATTTTATCTACATTTTCACTGATTATGAAATTGGATGCTGATTTCTGGTTCTGTAACCCTCAGTGGCACTTGACAAGAAGCACCCAACAGTGAGTGATTAAGCAATGTTACAAGCTTTTAGAGCAAAACATTGCTTAGATGGTTTCTATCTTGTTTTCAGAACATGTAAAACTCTCAATTTTTAAAGGCTGGACATTTATATTACAGTTTCTCCACTAATGACCAGAGTGGACTCTCAGAAATTGGAAGGTCAAACTTCTGGCAAGCTGCCTTTACTCAATCTGTCTGCAATTACAATAAGATTCATTTTTAAGAAGGTTGCACCCACCTTGTTGATTTTCTCGATCTGCTTGGCACGGACTGCAGAGTTATCAATGGCCAGAACTTCCACTGTCTCCTCTTTCTCTAGCTGGTGCTTGTTCACTCCAACAATTACTTCAGACCCTATTTCCAGTGGAAACACCAGAAACTCAGAACACAATTGCAAACTACTGTGAAAAGACACAACGTTAACAGGACAAAATGATTTTGAGCATTATTAGGCATTGCTTTGCTTATATAACCACATACATTTCAACTATGTAAAATCTGCTCTTATAGAATGGATTTAAGTCTGTATTTTCCAGATTTTATGATGAGAGATTAAATGCATGAACATTCAATTCAGTGAATACTGCAGCAAAAAAAAATATGAAATTGAACAATTTTATCTTGCAAATTGATTTAGTAACAAGTCCCTAAAATACATTGGCTGTTTTTCTCTTTTTAAGCTTATGTAAGTGTATCTGACAGAACTAAGCAGAAGTGCTGGTCTCCTGCTCTGTATTTACTTTTCTGATTTAACAGATAAATAAGAAAGTGAAGTTCCTACCTAAAACTACTCCATGTGCATAAAAATTAATTTATTGTGCTGGAAAATTATATTTGAAGTTTCAGTCGGTATGGACTTATCAGTTCTTTTTATTTGCAGTGCCTGATACCATTAATACTCCTATTGAAGCAACATGAAGTAATTTACCTTATGAGAGAAAACACAGAACTTTACTGATTATTTATTGGTCTTAATTAAGACCTGCTTTAAATTTATCTTCCATACAAAGAAGTCCATGTAACTTCTTTCACGTTTGAGTTATCCCTAGTTTCTGTTCCTGGATTACTACTGGAATACAGATTACAAAAAGTGTAATAGAGTTTTAAGCATACATGTATAAATATCTCCACAAATACTTACTCTATAAGTACATATATATATATATATATATATGTATAGCAAACAAGGAGCTGTATCATCCTCTGCTATGATCTGACCATTCAGGAAGAACAAGCAGCTCTCCAGAAAACCCAGGAATTTGGCCAGCTACACTATCGCCATCTGGTGGCATTTCTGCTTTTAAACTCAGGAATCACAGCGTAAAGCTCCTATCAGAAATCAAGCGATTCACTACTGAAGACTCCAAACACTCCTGTAAAATGGTGTTTCTACTGCTTTTTCTAATCTAATCTTGAACATGTCAAGCAAGAATTTTCATACTGGTGCTGTATTTTGTACCCGCTGTCTCTTTCCAGAGCTTTCACTGACTAAAACCATCACCATTTGTTCCATCACTCACAATCTGCTACTCCTAAACTGAGAAATAAAAAACCCACAATGAACATGTGTGTAAAAAACCTTTATACTGAAGTATTCTATTGGCAATTTGCCCTTCTTTCATGCCCCTGCTCCTACCAGAGTCAATCCTGGCTTGTCTCCGGGCTGCACACTCTTCAATACGAAGTTTGGGGATCCCCTCAGCAACAGCTTTGGCCATTCCACCCATTTCTTCTATCTCCTCAATAAGCTGAGAAATGAAGAGGATTGAGATAGTGAGTAGTAGAAGGTTTAAAAATTGAGCTTTTTACCTGCACTCTCACCCACATTTTCATTAAACCTTTTTTATACAGTTTTGTGCTCTAAACTGTGCTTTGTAAAGTTTATTTACAAAGATATCACTGAAGCAGAAGTGTAAAATAATTCCTTGATTAGAAGTTACCAATTTATCAAACAGTCCCTTAGAAGACATTTCTCAAAACTCCTATCCCTAAAATCTTCCCAGAGAAGGTTTTGCAAACTGACCTTTAAAGCAGCTTCATAGACATCGTTGGTGAGGCACTCCATGAGGTAAGATCCCCCCCAGGGATCTGCCACTTTGGGAATCCCTGACTCCTCCTGGATTATGATCTGTGTGTTCCGGGCAATGCGAGCACTCTTCACTGTGGGCAGCCCCAATGCCTCATCAAAGGAGTTGGTGTGCAGCGACTGCGTCCCTCCAAACACCGCAGCCATGGCTTCGATGGTGGTGCGGATGACGTTGTTGAAGGGATCCTTGGAAGGAAAAGGGCAGCTCTGAAGCTCAGTGGCTCTGCCACGGGGCTGAGGCAGGTTAGTCATTATTGCAAAGAAACAAATGCAAAACTCCTCACTGAAACACTACTCAGAACAAAAGCTGAAAAAAACCCCAATCAAACTTATTCTTCAAACTTGTCAATATCTTAACAAAGAGACCAATCCATACAGAAAGCCAAAACAATCACTGTGTGAGTAAATTGCTCACAGTAACAATTCAAAGCCTGATTTATATTTAGTGTGTTTCAAAGAACTTAGTGAATCCAAATCAGAGAAGATGAAACACAAGTAGGCCATCAGAAGTAGGCCGGATGTCTTCCATACTCCAAATCCAGAATTCCTGGAGCAGTGAACAGCACATGTGTCAGACAATTACTAGTTAAGATATGTTTTGGAACTAAATGTGCTTAAATATTTTCTTTAATGACAGCATCACATAAGGTAGTTATAGAAAACTGTGATTTGGATAGGTAAGAATGTAAAACATAATTTATGAGTAGATACCTATCTAAAGGCATGTTAAGTACATTTGCCCTCTGAAACCTATAAGGAAAAAATACTGCACACTGAAGAGCTATATTAAGATAAACCACAATGTTTAGACAAAAAGAAAGAGTTATGATATAGCCAGAAATATATCTGCACTGGACACTGGAAGACAATTGAATATAGTTTTGGTAATAATAACATTTTTGCACTCACACAATACTTTTAGTTGGAGGACCCACAGAGGCCATTGTTCAGAAAATTCCATTGTTTTAGTTTTACTGTGTTGTTGTAATGCAAGCAAACATTACATTCACTTCAGAAAAAAAAAACAACAAAAAAACCAAGGCACAGAAGTCAACAATGCTTAGAACCACAACCTAAAACTAACTCCTATGCATGACTTTGAGCAGCAGGCCTTGGGATCAGAGCTGGAACCCAGCTCTGACCTCACCTGGGAAACGGTACGCACTCCAATGATTTATCTCCTCTCTGTAATGTAGCTCAGCGGGAAGAGCAGAGAGTGCACCCAGTTTCAAAGGAGCAGATGAGCTGTAACTGCTACTTGTGTCTTCAGCACTGAGCATGAATGGGAGTGAATGACTCCCTTGGCTGCTCAAATGAATTCTCAAGGCAGTGATCCTGAGAAAAAAGTGCCTCTACTGCTGACTGCACTGCAATTTGGAAGGATAACTCAATGGACAAATCCAAGAGAGAGCTTCATCCTCTGATTCCTGAATTGACATAAAGGTGTATCCAGTGTATGAAGTGCCAGTGTGTGCATTTGTGAGAGTGAGAGGACAGCTGCTCCTTTGTGAGTAACACCAGCAGCCCCCTTTACGACACACACCACAAGAACACCTTTAAGTAAGGAGTTGATGAGAGTCCAATTTCCAACCTGCTCTGTGAGTGACCAGCCCGAAGTCTGACAATGAGCCCTCAGCAGAAGAGATTTGGAATCCTTGGGCTTGAACATTTTCTCAATCAAGTGAGCCCACAGCCGCCTCCCAGCCCTCAGCTTCGCTATTTCCATATAGAAGTTCATGCCAATTCCCCAGAAGAAAGAGAGCCTGTAATAGGAGAACATGAACAGAATGTAATATTGAATCATTCTAACAACTCTGGATCAGTAATGGAGAAGCCCTACAGCAAGGTCTCTGATTAATGTACTTTCACAGATGATGGGAATATTCCTATTTGCTTGCATGTGTAAAAATACTGAATTTGACATTAAACTCTATAGTGGTTTTACCAAAAGTGAGTTTTTTACTTGCAAATTTCTTGAGCTCACCTAGGTGCAAATTCATCAATAGTGAGGCCAGCTTTAAGCCCAGTTCTGCAGTACTCCAAGCCATCTGCTATGGTATATGCTAATTCCAGGATGGCATCAGCTCCTGCCTCTTGCATGTGATACCCACTGATGGAAATGGAATTAAATTTTGGCATATACTGAAAAAAAAAAAAAAAAAGATACAACAGGGTAGCAGAAGGGAGGATCAAATACTTGTTCTATCAACATTCACACAGAATCACAGAATGGTTTGAAATGGAAGGCAGTTAAGGATCATCTAGTTTCAACACCCCCTGCCATTGGCAGGGATATCTTCTACTATCCCAGACTGCTCCAACCCCGTCCAACCTGGCCTTGGACACTTCCAGGGATGGGGCAGCCACAGCTTCTTTGAGAAACCTCTGCCAGGGCCTCAACACCCTCACAGGGAAGAATTTCTTCTAATATCTAATCTAAATCCTCTTTTAGTTTAAAAATGTTCCTCCTCATCCTGTCACTACCTGTGTAAAAAGTTGTCACTATTGGTGCAAAAGGTTATTCTCAATTTATTCTATAAACCCCCCCTTAGGTACTGAAAGGCTGAAATGAGGTGCCCCTGGATCCTTCTCCAGGCTGAACATCCCCAGCTCTCCCGGCCTGTCTCTAGGGCAGAGGTGCTCCAGCCCATTTTCTGAATCCCTTGTTGACTGCAAATACAACCCATCTCTACAAAGATGTGTTTGCAGATCTGGTCTAACTCAAACCTCAAATTCATATTATAAGCGATGCTGGATCTTAACTTCTCCTACTGGCCCTTTCCACAACCACACTACTCTTCTCTATGATATGTCTTCCCATCTTTTCTTTGCTCTCCAAAGTGCCTCATAAACAGTTAACCTAATAATACAAGTTGTACATTTAAACAATGAATACCTTTGAGGTGTACTGGAAGATGTCAGCAATGATCCGCATGGATGGTTCTGGAGGGAAAATGTAGGTATTTCTGACCATGAACTCCTTCAGGATGTCATTTTGGATTGTCCCTGTCAGCTTGGCCTGAGGCACTCCCTGCTCTTCCCCAGTCACAATGAATGTAGCCAGCACAGGAATGACTGCCCCGTTCATTGTCATGGAAACTGACATTTTCTCCAAAGGAATTCCATCAAAAAGGATTTTGGTGTCTTCCACTGTGTCGATGGCAACTCCAGCCATTCCAACGTCTCCTCGAACTCGGGGATTGTCTGAATCATAACCACGGTGGGTGGCTAAATCAAAAGCAACTGATAATCCCTGCTGGCCAGCTACATGGAAAAAAAACAACCAAGAGAGATAGTTAGAAGGCCTGAACAGACTTGTGTTAGGATGGGATCTAAATTTATTAACTCTATTTTACATGATTCAAGCTTGGCAAACTAAATTTTGATAGTAAACACTGTTCTGCCCCCAAACCCCTCCGAGGTCTAGTAGTCTTAAACTTTAAATGAAAAAGTTTTTAACTGGGAAAAAAAAAAGCCAGAAAGGCAGTCCTTACTGTACTTTAAAAATTGCTGAATAACAGCTCACCCACAAATTATAAATATGCCTAAGACAGGCAGTATAAGAGCTTATACACATAGCTTGGCTTAGCTGGGAACAGAAGTGTCATAAACTCTGTTACCTTCTCTTTATCACAAACTAAACACACACAGACTGTTCCCTGGCTCTACTGACACACATTGTTATTTGTAAATCTGCAATAAAAGAAAATTATTCATATAAAGCAGGGAACAGGACAGCCAGAGCTCTTGTTGCAACCTGAAAGCAGAACTCAAAACTCTGCTGTCCCCAGGTGTTCCCCCCTCTGACCAGTGACTGGGCTGTGCTACCAGCTAACCCAGGTTACCAATTCTGCTTCAGCTCTGTTATCTCAGCTGCTTGAACCCTGGGATGGATCCAAATTACGTCTATGTGTTAAAGTGCAATAACTAAAACCACCATTTAACACGTTCATTCTCCACAGCAAAATGAAACAAAGGCACTTCCAGAAACGACCCAATTTCCCAGTAGTAAAGAAAGACAGTGCCACCGGGAAGACTTTATCAGAAATCCAAACTCACAGTGCTGAATAATCCCACTTGCCATGTAACTGACTGAATGCATGTCCCCCACTGCTCCACAAGCCAGTGTTGTTTTCTAGAACAGCTGCCTCACCTTTGATGTTGTCCTTGTAGAACTTGTTGCTCTCCTCCACTGTACTGAACCCAGCATACTGGCGGATGGTCCACGGCCTGTACGTGTACATGGTGGGGTAGGGCCCTCGAGTGAAAGGCTTCACCCCTGGCAGCTCCTCAGGGAAGTCCTCTGTGTCCCTTTTGGAGTATAAAGGCTTGATGTCGATCCCCTCTGGGGTGTGCCAAATTAAATCCTTGGGATTCTTGCCTTTCAGCTGCTTCTGAGCCAGGGCAGCCCACTCGGGGTGCAGCGGCTGCCTGTGCAGGGAGCGCCAGGCCAGGAGCGCGCAGCGGCGCGGCCGCAGCCGCAGGACAGCATCCCCGGCCCTCAGCATGGCTCTCCTCGCAGTGTGCGGCAAGCTGGACAAAATAAAAACACGTATTTTACATTACCATATGCACCTAATGTAGGAGATGAGGATGGAGAGGTCAAGCAGTTTGCTAAAGCCAAAACAATTCTTCAAGAGAAAAATGAAAGGGGTTATTCACGCACTGATTTGACAGACAGCCCTTCCTCTTGTCTTTCAACCAAAAATCCTACATTTTCCTCTAACCAAGGAAAACATTCCCACAACTCATCTACATCCACATCTGAGATGTGTAACTTATTTCAGTCCCTCAGCATCACTGTCGTTAATCAGTCACTGAAAAGCCAGTCTTGAGTCATGAAGATGGCATGGCCAGCTACCCTCTCACCTTCACATCTCTCTCATCTAGGAATTGTTTAATGTCAAAGAGTGATGCTTTTCCAGGGATGGGGCAGCTACAGCTTCTCTGGGCAACCTGTGCCAGTGCCTCACTACGCTCACAGGGAAGAATTTCTTCCCAGTATCCAACATCAAAGAGGCACTCTGCAGGAAGTCAGCTGTCAGAAAACTGCTGATATAATTATACACTTTGGAAAAGATGGCTTGGGCTGGATGGAAATTAGAGATAGGTTAAAAAAAAGGAGAAAAAAAATGTGGTATGTGAGAATACAGGGACAATACAAGCTGCAGAGCTTGTCTCACCATGCATGAGACTGATAGGGGCATTAATGTGAACAATTCCCTGTGAGGGTGGTGAGCCCTGGCACAGGGTGCCCAGAGAAGCTGTAGCTGCCCAATCCCTGGAATTGTCCAAGGCCAGGCTGGACGAAGCTTGGAGCAACCTGGTCTAATGGAATATGTCCCTGTCCATGGCAGGGGTTAGAATGAGATGATGTTTCAGGTTCTTTCCAACTCAAACCAGTCTGTGAGTTCAGTAACTCCTAAAAGCTGTAAGCTTCTTTGCTTCTGCTCTCCATACCCTATCTTTGCACCTCCTTATAAAAACAAAACCTTTACAGCTTGACTCCAAGGGTCAGTCACCTCCTCACTGCCTCATCTCTTTCACAACTCCCAAGAAACACACACTTCCTTGACACCTTTATGAGAAATCATGCATAAAACTGGAAAGCATCTGTATCACTGCAGCAACACCCTCCCAACATGTGGTTTAATAATATATATGCTAAGTGTGGTATGCCTAAACCTGAGGAGCACAGAGGAGCTCCTGAGGAGCACTCATGCCCTGCGGGGATGTGATGCTGCAGCCGGGATGGAAGGCAACTTGTGCCCACACCCCTGCAAGGGTCACAGAATGGGTTAGGCTGGAAGGGACCACAGTGGCTCATCTGGTCCCACCTCCCTGCTCAAGCAGGGTCATCCCAGAGCACAGGGCACGGGATTGTGTCCAGACAGTTCTGGAATATCTCCAGTGAGGAGACTCCACAGCCTCTCTGGACAATCTGTTCAGTGCTCGGTCACTGCACAGGGAAGTTCTGCCTCCTGTCCAGGTGGAACTTGCTGGGATCAGTCCCTGCCCGTTCCTCTGTGCCATTGCTGGGCTCCCGGAGCAGAGCCTGGGCCCTGCTCTGAGCCCTCCCTGCTCACAGGGACACACAGGGATGAGGCCCCTCTGAGCTGTGTCTCCTCTCGAGGCCGAACAGCTCCAGCTCCCTCAGCCTTCCCTGGGCAGGGAGGTGCTCCAGTCCCTACTCCCTTCATGTGTGTCACCCTTCACTGAGCTCCTCACTCCAGGAGCTCCACGTCTCTCTTGTCCTGAGGAGCCCAGAACTGGACACAGCACCCCACATGTGCCTCCCAGGGCTGGACAGCGCGGCAGGATCACCTTTCTGGCGATGTTCGTCTTAACGAACGCCGGGATTATTCCTGCCCCGGTGCTGGACGCTGCATTTACCCTTGTTCAGTTTCAGACAATTCCTCTCTGCCCATCTCCCATCCCCGCACCCCGAGGGCACCCGTCCTGCCAGCCCCTCTCCGCACCTCTCCCTCCGCAGCACCCACAGCTGGACAGGAACGCTCCGCTCTCCGCCCCGGGACAGCGCCCGCCGCCACCGCCCGCCCCCAACACGCCCCTCGGGCGGCCAATAGGGACGAGGGGCCGGGCCGGGAGCTGGGACAGGGGATAAGGACAAGGACAGGGGGAGGGCTCGGGGGTTCCGGACATGGCCAGGGACATGGAGCGGGATCAGGATCAGGCCAGGGATGGGATTCCCCCGTTACCTGTCGCCGGCCCCTCCGTCAGCGCGCGGACCCCGCGCACGCGCGGTGGGCGGGAGCGGCGTTGCGCGTGCGCCGCGGGGAGCGCGGGTTTGTTTTGTAACGTCCCGGCGGGCTGAGGCGGGGCCGGCGGCGCTGAGGAGGGAGCGGCAGCGCCGGGAAGGTGAGGCTTAGGGCGAGGTGAGCCGGGAGGATAGGAATGGTTTTGTGGAAGTGTTATCCGCGATGTTATCCGGCAGCACTGGGGAAGCGGGAATTTGGGGATGTGAGGGGTTATGGGTGGGAAGGACTACAACTCCCAGCACGCACTGCGATGGGGTAAAGGTCCTAGACGGCGTGGGGGGAGAGCGATGTATGCCGGGAGTTGTAGTCCGTGGCTTATTTGCGGTCCTCTGTGAACGCTGTCCCACAACGTCGGTGGTTATGGAGGAGGGGACAGGCAGGGCTTATTTACCTAGATTAGTGCTTGTTTAGCTGCTGTGGAGCTTATTTGCCTGTTTTAGGCCTCACTAACCGGGCCGGGGTTATTTGTTTGGTATCAATTTCGATACTTGCCTGGTGAGAAGTGACAGGACCTGAGTGCCGGAAAAAGCGGCCTGAAGGGGTGAGGGAAAAGCTGAATAAATCTGAGTCGTGGTGCTTTGGAGACAATAAGGGTGGTGGGGTTTGTGACTTCTCACTTCTGTGTGACTGCTTTTCTCTCTGTCTCTATAGTAAGAAAAGAAACTGTGGGTTTAAACTGCATCAGAGACCACTGTGCTTAGGTGCTAAGGTAAAATGTAATGGGGTGACTGCACTGAAAATTAGAAAGATAAATCATAGAGTCACAGAACGGTTTGGGTTGGAAGAGACCTTAAAGATCATCTATTTCCAACCCTCTGCAGAGACATCTTCCAAACAGGGATGCTTTTTTAATGATCCTACATTTAGGTAAATTTACAGGATTTAGGCCCTAGGTTAGCAAATATTCGATCATTTCATCTCACTTAGGCTCATTTGGGGCTTATTGGGTTGACTTCAATTTCCATTATTTTGTTTTTTAAAGTATGGTTTGCACTGTATGGGTTATAATTGCTGGATTTTTATTTTGTTTTTGTTTCCTCCTGTTCCCATTGGTGTACAGATAACGAAAACCCACCGCCAATAATAATAAAATGGGGAAACCAGCTGGTGGGAGATCAGAAAAAAATCCTTTTAAATCGCAACATCAGCAAGGGCTTTCCAACAAGAAAAAGGGAGCAGATGAGCAAGGAAGAAAGCAAGGTCAAAAAAGACAGGTATTCATAACTTTGGATCAAACAAAGTAGAAAAGTAACTGGGGGGTGGGGTGGGGGGGGAAGGGGAAAGAGGTATTTTTTCCCATTTTTAAAATTGGAATTTATAGGGAATAATTCATTAACTAAGAGTCCTCTTGAGGAAATGCCCAGTGTGAAGAGCTCTTTCAAGCAGTCTTCAATAAAACTTCTTATTTTGTGGTCAAAGACTTTTGTCAGACACTGGCATAGTGAGTTGATGAATGTTCATAGGAGTAGATGAATGATTGCACAGTAGAAGATATCTCAAAATTGCCACATTTGCAGTAAACTTTTTCCTTCAGCAGGTTCCTCGGACAGTCAGAAGGGAAGTAAAGGAGCTGAAGGACTGTTCCCCTTCAGGTAGGGGTCCTGTTCTTTCCTGTTAAATCTGAACTGTTTTACACCTTTGACTCCCGTCTGACTGAGTCACAAAGCTGTCTGTCCTGGTTTGACAAGTCATACCTTTCCCTTTTTTCGTTTGTGATAACAGGAGAAAATGGTTCTTCAAAAAAGGTGAAGCTGTCCAGTGCTAAAGTAGGATCTTGGCAGCCTCTCTCAGAGAACAGTAGGCTTTTCTTGGAAAATATAGTGGATTCAGTACTACTGTAAGTAGTAAATATCCTGGTAGTTTTTCTTTGTTTCCTCAAGGAACAAAGTAAAAATCATAGTATTGCTTGAACTGGAAGTCAGTGTTGTTTTTGATGTGTTCTCTGTGCTTGCAGACTTTGTGATGGAAATTCTGCCTATATTTTCTTTCCAGGTCTGTTTTGTCCCAACAGAGGGAGAGAAAAGATGATGTTCAGAAGCACCTCAATGTACTGAAGGAAAAGTAAGAAATTATAAATAAAGAAAAAAGAGGGAGAGAAGAGATTTCTTCTACCCAGTTGTTTTGTACCATGCTTTGAGGGCAAGTTAAAACTCTCTCTCTGACATACATATATCTAAATATATGTATTTAGATATATATAAATGTATATATCATGTCTCATAAAAGCATTTCCAGGTTCTACTAAAATGATTATCATTTGGAAGCAGTTAAAAGTCCTCCTCTTAGAACTTAATTTGAAAAGCAGAAGGGCCAGAACTGGGAAAATATTAAGAAAATATTAGTTAATGTCAGTTTATAGTCAGAGAGCGTAGAGGCCAGTGGAATATAAACTGCACAAGGTCAGTGCAATAGCAGACATGAGAATGTTGGGATTTCTTGTTCCTGGTTCCTTCCTTGGACACCTACTCCACATGATTTTGGAAAACAATTCAAGGCAGTTTTTCTTTCTCTCTGCAGTTCTTTTACTTCACTGGCAGCAATTAAGTTTAAAACTGTAGTGAGATTAGTTTTTCTCCAGAATTTTCTTTTTGCTTGGCAAAGAACTCCAAGCAAGTCATGCTTTCCTTTTTCTGTAATTAAAGGGTGCTGAGAAGTTTCAAGACTTTAAAGGTGCCTCCAGGGAATCTGGGCAACCTGAAAAATACCCTGAGCCTTCAAATGGCAGAGAAACAAATGCTTGAGACAAACGAGGAGTCTTTGGTACAACTGCAGGTATGAAAAGCAAGGAAGGGAAGAAATTACCTTACCATACTGCTGGCTGTGCCTGTGCTGTTGTGGAGGAGTGTCCAGTGTTCAGCATTGTCACCCACCTTTGCTGCAAAGCTCTGTCTCTTTTTTGATGTTTTTTCAGTGACTCAGTGTGTTCTGTGGGAAAGACTCACCATCTCTAAAGTAAATTTTCTTCTGATTTTGCGTCTGTTTCGTTTTAGGAAGAAATAACCAAAGCGGAGCAATCAGCAGAGTGCATTGAGGAAAATATTCAGCAGCTTCAGTACAAAATCCAGGTGCTCAAGAACCAATTAGAGGAAGATGAAAAAGATGCCAGGAAGGTATTTCTTATAAATACTTGTGTACTCCTATAACCTAGAGGAATTCTCTGATTTCCAGATCTTTTTCCAACACACTATTTCTCAAGCAGTGTTGTTGAAGGAAGGCCTCATTTGTCTTTGGGAATGGGTCTTAACTTTTCCATTTTCAGTTGCAGAATTAACAAGTTTGGTTTTAGAAGTTGGGAAATGACAGGTCATTTTCCTAGTTGTGTGTCTGATATTTGGGGATTTAGATTTTTTTTTCATTCTCTTCTTTTTCTATTCCAGGTATTCCAGGAAAATGGCAAAGGAGCACTCCACCTCCCAGAACTCCCCAAGTGCAGTTTGCAGGCACCCACTTTGCAGGTGAGTGTGGAATATATATTTATCTTTTCAGAGACACTTTGGTTATGAGGAGGAAGGCAAAAGAATGTGCTTTTATCCCTTAACCTCTTCCAGAGGGAGCAATTCTGAAAATTCAGAAAATTTGAATAGGTTTTCATTTTCCTTTTTTATTTTTTTTTCTTTTCATTGAGATCTATATGCTTAGGTTTTAAAACCAGGACAAAATCCTAAAAAAATTCCTCATCCCTAGAAGTGTTCAAGGCCAAGCTGGATGGGGCTCTGAGCAGCCTGGGATAGTGGAACCTTGTGGGAGGTGTCCCTGCCTGTGGCAGGGGGTTGGAACAAGCTGGTCTTTAGGGTCCCTTCCGACCCAGATCATTCTGTGATCTTATGATTTAAAACTTGGCATGTCTTTTCCTGGAAACCCTATGGCCCTAGGGAACTTGTAATTTCTGAAATATATCTGTAATTACTGGAGGGAAGACTCATTCTGTGGCTTTGAATCTTTTTTTGTTTTAATTGTAGCTGGGCTGCATGAAAGTGAAAATCCTGTTGTACTCGATGAAAGCTGTTTTTCTATTTGTTGTCTATCATTCTTTCCTTCTTTAGGAGGAAATTTTGAAGGTAAAGAATCAGAAGGGCCTTTTAAAGGATATGAATGCTATTCAGCAGTC
>WAAG01066129.1:69818-88548 GCA_013390105.1 Tichodroma muraria
TCTGAAAAGTTTGTTTTGTCTTGTTTTGTTTTCAGTTTTTAGTTCCATAGCGAGTAAAAGATGCTCCAATCTCTAGAAGAATTGAAGAAAGACTATTCTAGAATTGAAAAACTGACTGAAAGTTTCTAAATGTAATTTCTGTATGTTGTTAATGAGAGTGAGAGAAATTTTGGTAATAGAGGAAGAATGTTTGAAAGGTTTCATTCTAATTCTAAGAGTTTGTTAGTTGTTTTTTTTTTTTCCTTCTCCTTCTTTCCTTTTTGTATTAGTTAATAAAAGTCTGTTCTTTTCAAGTTTAAACCTGCTTTGCTCTTGATTACAAAATTCCTTTTCTTTTGGCAACCCAAATTGATAGTTTTTTTTCCTGTCTGGTTCACAATGAAACCACGACACAAAGTCAAAAACTTAAGATTAATCTTTTGTTTTTTAGAACATGATAAAGTGACTGAATGAATTTGTGGTAGAAAATTCATCAAGGACCACCGAATAGATGTAAAAATCTTGTCCCAAATTACTATTTTTCAGGAGTAGTGTAGGTGTCAGGCTCAAACAGCTTCAAGCTGCCTTCAGGCAGATGGAAATGTTGTCCAGCAACTTTTTTATTGTTTTAGCTCTTCCACTAGCATTATGTTTTTCTTTTTCAAAACCTAGATAAACATAAATTAATCCAGGGTGTGGCAGGATTGCATGCAAGTATCTGAAGGTATTTTTCACTCACTAGTACTCTTCAAACTGTATCTTAAATATGCTTCTGAGAGGCTGAGGACTTGATTGTTGACTTTATGGTTCCCAAACTGTCTCTTAAGGTTTTTTTTGTCTGAGAAAGTTCTTTGTAAACCTATTATCTCTCAAAGTCTCAGATTTTCCTATTTAATAGAAGAAACTGATCACCAGTATTGCTAAATTCCTGTGGCATCCAGTGGAACAATATAAACATGTGAATCATTACCGTAACCAAAGGTTTCCCAGCAAGCCTCATGCTTTCATTGGTCAGATTTAGAAGTCTCAGAAATCTGGAGTCTTTGTAGTCAAATCGTTTTCCAAGCAATATTGACACAATTATATTAGCAACTGCTGCATTAATTATTTTGCTGGCATCGATGGGATTTCCTAGACAAGGAACAAGAGAATTTATTACACTGTAGTAAAGAGATGCAATTTGTGAATGTAAATCTATTATTAGATCCTGCTATTTATTTGTTATGGTTGATTGCTATCACTGATTATTATCCAGTGTCAGAATACCATACCAAGACACAAAAATGCCAGAGGAGCCAAATTCATCAAAACGATGTACATTTCATAAAAATGGTCTGACCCTGAGAAGGCTCAAAAAGCCTCTGCATACTTGGGCAAAACCTTAGAGGTGGTGAGGCCTTAGCACAGGGTGCCCGGAGAAGCTGTGGCTGCCCCACTCCTGGAAGTGTTCCAGGCCATGTTGGACGGGGCTGGGAGCAATCTGGGATAGTGGAAGGTGCCCCTGCCCATGGCAGGGGGTGATGGATGGGAACTGGATGAGCTTCAAGGTCCCTTCAAACCCAAACCATTCTGTGGCTCTGTGATTCTACAGGTTTGAAGAATGAATTACCCACCCACCTTCCTGTGAGGCAATGGTGTCTGCTAGGTGCCCATACTCCTCCACAATTCGATCCTCAATGGCCTTTTTGCCCATACCAAAGTCTCGTAAGGCTGTGAGGGTAAACCTTCGCATCACCTTCCAGTTTTCACCGTGAGCAAAAACAACCCCTGAGACCAAGAGAACATTTCAAGGTGGCAGATTTTAAATAATTTTTTAGGCATAGAATGGAGCTGTTTAGTAGCAGTCACTTTTAAAACAAATTAAATTGCATCCAGACAAGGAAAAACAAAACAGTGCCTTAAGTATTTTCAATCCTCAGCAGCAGGATTATTGTACAAGCAAAGGATAAATATTCAAGGTTTATTTAATCAAATCTTAAGAAGAATTTATATCCTCAAAGACACTTGTCACTGAAAGAAACTGGACATTGAAAATTCAAGTTCAGACTGCTGGTCATCATAGTTTGGAAGTGGAATTGAACTGAGGTCTCTGATGACTGCAGGAAAAAAATAAGTAGAAACAAATGTCCTAAAATATTAGGTAATGTCTTAAAACCACTACCATTAGTTTTTTTCACTGAAATTGTTACATCATTTAACTGATGACCTCAACTATGTTTTTTTTTTTTTAAATAAAAATATAAAGTGAAAAGTGAGCTTCTAAGCAATAATATGATCAAAAGATACAGCTGTTAAAATGTTCACAGAATTATTCCTGAATTTGTCCAAGGGCTTTTGGAGATATAAATATGAAATTCTTATGCTAAATTAGAATGAAGTTTGGGTGTGAAATTCTTATTTTGAAAACCAGCTCAGTATTTCCCTTTTTAAAATAAATCCACAGTTCTGTATGTGCTACTTGCTATCTATTGTCACATTCTGAATTTAAAAGCACTGTTTACCACTGAAATGACAAGTAACAGTAGAATGCTAATTTCAGAAAAGGTGGTTCTGTGATAAACCCAAAACCCCACCAGTCCAGAGCCATATCTTGAGAGCTAGAAATGCTTCTCTGGCAAGGATGCCCAGCTCTAGATCCTGAAAGTGTGTCACTATCCATTATCTGTTGCTGTGGTTATTTTTAGAGTTATGGTTGGTTTTTTGCCACTGTCAGTAGTTTCAAAGTTGAATAAGTGTACTGAAGTCAATGAATCTGCTCCTTATTTCCAATGCCTTTTCTGATTTCTGGTCCAAATTGTTGTCCCAGCTCCTACTTTGTCTATAAAAAAAAATGAGTAGGTCAAGCTGATAAGGAAAAATAAGACCAACTTACCATTTCCTTTGGTCAAATCTTCAAAGACTGGGATTCTAGGTCTCTCTGCAAATGCATCTGCCTGGTTTACGAGAGCTTCCTTCACTGTCTCGTAGCCAGAAATCACTACAACTTTCCTGTGCCCCATCTGGACACTGAAGACTGGACCATATTTTTTGGACAGCTGTCAGGAGAAGATGACAGTGATTTACAGCTTTTACAGCCTACAAAGAAATTCATCACTCTTTCCAGTGCTGCTTATTTTCCAGTCCTGCCTCTGGGTTACTAACGTGGTAGATATTTTCCTACCTGCAGCTGGTGACCTGTTCTCTTCTTTACCTGACTACAGGGAAAGCCACTTGATTTAAATGATGGGAATGTGCCAGACATTGTGGTGGATAATGACTAAATGTCACAGTTGGGAGAATTCAGTTGTGCTAAACTGCGTAGAAGTGTCAACAACTGAAACCCCAAGTCAGCAAAGAATTGTACTGAGAGTTCTGTCTTCCCTCAGAAACCCTTGTAAATTCAATTTTTGACTCATGTTTTCACTCTTATCTCTATGCTATTTTGTTTCTTTTGTGTACAGGCTACACCTGAACAACCTGTTCAAATGTTTGCTACCATTGTTTTGTTAAAAATAAATCAGTTTGTTTCTGGGCCAGGATTTTACATTAGATACATTCAAACTTTTTATACATGATTACGTGCACCATCAGTCTGTCTCAGAGACAATGTGGTACCTTTTTAGCTGGTACAGGTAAGTTTACTTTTATGTAACTCAGTGTTCCTGATTCTTCTGACAACTGGAGGGGGAGTTTCCTGACTACACTCATTTTCTAGAGGGTTTGCAGAGAGAAACAGAAGGAATCTATTTAGCGTCAAGATGCAAAATGTTCAGTGAGTGGTAAGCAAGTACAGCCAGCCAAAATAACAGGAGCAGTGACCCATATCTGAATTATGCTCAAGTCAGAGAGCCAATATCCAGTATCATAAAGGAATCACTGAATTACAGCTGATACGTGTTGGTTCTGTTGGCCTGAAAACAGATGGAACTTGCTTTTGGCAACACGATTGGGCTGTGTTGGAGAGCTACAGTGATATTCCAGATATTGCATCTAAACAGTCTTTTGAAATGTGGGTACAACATCCATTCAGGTTTGTTGGTGCAAATATCCCTTTCAAAATCATCAGCAGGGAAGATGTGTAATTTTAATGTCTAAGCAAAAAAAAACTCTAAGAAAGGAGCAGGTTCATAGAATTTTCCTGACTCAAAGTCAGCAAAGCCTGCAATAAACTAGGTAAAGAAAGCACTAGAAGAAAACAGAAAGATTTATTATTTTGGCAAAGGTTGGGCCCTGAATATTAAAAGTATATAATTATATCTTCAGCCTTTGGGGAAGAAAAGAGGAAAAGGAGATGAGAACATTGATAAATCAGTGAAGCCAAGATATTGCAGTCACAGCTCCAGGTACATCAATCAGTTGAAGGCAGAGAGAGTTACACTACATATCAAAATCATCCCTTATTCGCTTGCCTTTTTCTCAAAATTACTACAAAAATAAGGTGGTTGCTTGCTATTAATTTGAAAGTTGTTGAAGGCTGAAACCTGGATGCATGGAGAAAATATTACTGTAAAAGAAACATGCTGCATTCAACATTTTCTGCTCAAATAACCATCTTCGGGTGCCTTGTGAAAGGCTCACGCATGGATGCAATACATTGGGTGCAATAAGAGAAACTCTCTGACATCTTGGGCTATGGGGCTTGGTTGATAGGACCAATAGAAAAGAAAATGAGTACCTGTAGATAAGTTCTGTAGGGTCTCTTCAAGTCAAACAAAAGAAGGTTTCCAATTATAGGTAGTGGTCGTGGACCTGGAGGAAAATTCTGTCTTTGGTTGTTGTTCCAGAAACCTGCTGTTTTCAAAATGGAGAGAAAAGCCAGGATCAACACTAAAAAAATGGAAGTGCTGCTGTTCCAGAAACCTACTGTTTTCAAAATGGATAGAAAAGCCAAGATGAACACAAAACCAATGGAAGTGCTGCTGTTCCAGCCCATCTCTATTCAGCCAAGTATTTGCCACAGAAGAGAAAAGAGAAAATGTGGACTCTGGATCTCTGTCCTCCTGAAATAATTTTGCTTGAGAGGCTCTTGTGTTAGTCCATAAGCCTCTTTTCCAGTGAAGGGTATGTTTTAACTGCAGCTGGTGACTTGTTCTCTTCCCATGTTCTTCCTAATGAATCCGCAGAAGAGTACAGGGGTATATAAATGTTTGCTAACCAGTGTGACTGGGTGAGAGTGTGGGTTCACTGGGCAAGTGTGAAAGTCCAAGACCATGGATAACTGCAGGTCATCAACCTGACATTTGCTATAAAAGCCATAAATTCTTCATGCTGTCCAGGTTACTGATTAATCATGCTTTTGCCTTTAGCTATCCTTGAGATAGCTAAAGGCAAAGGATATCCTTTAGATATCCTTGACACCCTTGAGAAATCAAAATTCCACTGCCCAGGGATGTAGCACACAGAGATTTATTTTTTTTAAAGTGTGTGATGTATGAATGCAAGACTCACAAGCTGAGCAAATGAATCTGTTTGTTGCAGAGTTAAGACAGTACTTACACACTCAGTGTAAGAATCTCTGTTCAGTTCTTCACACACAGCCTGGTTGCAGGCCTCTAACAAATCTGTTGGCCTGACAGTCTGTTATTTTTCTCAAGGTTTGCAGGCTTCGAGGACACAGGGCACCTTTCCTGTTTTCAGATTGTGTGTAATCTGCTTTCTCCCATGCTTCCCAGGGCTTTTCATACCTGCTGTTTCCTCACAAAACTGTTTATGGGTGGAATAAATTTGATTCCATTGAATTCATTGGGAATTTGAAATCAGAGAATCACAGAATTATTGAGGTTGGAGGGGACTCTGGAATTTGGTCCAATCCCCCTTTCAAGCTGAGCCATCAAGAGCCACTTGCCTCAGCCTGTGTCCAGACAGGTTTTGATTATCTCCAAGGACCTAAAAAATTATACGATCTTAAGGAAGGAGACTCCTTATCTCCTGGGAAACCTGTGCCACTGCTTAGTCACTCTCACCATATGAAAGTGTTTCCTGATGTTCAGAGGGAACCTCCTGTATTTCAGTGTGTGCCCATGGCCTCTGGTCCTGGCACCAGGCACACACTGAGAAGAGTCTGGCTCTGACTCATTTGATCCTCCCCCCAGGTGTTTATACTGATAAAATCCCCCTGAGCCTTCTTTCCTCTAGGCTAAACTTCCACCTCTCTGTGTTTCCTCATAAAAGAGATGTTCTAATCACTCTAGCATCTTTGTGGCCCTTTGCTGGACTCTCTCCAGTCTGTCCATATCTCTTTGGTACTGGGAATCCCAGAACTGGACACTGCAGTGGGAAAGATGTCCTCTGTTGGCTGAGGAAAGGGTCTGAGGTACAGCCTAACTCAGGTGTCTCAGAGTCTAAGAGAGTGAACAGCAGAGGAGGACGTGTTGAAAGAAGCCAAGGGGTAGACTGGACAGAAAAGTTGAGTCACAGCCCACAGAAGGAAGAGTGGAAGAGTTTTCTAGCAGAATCTTTTCTTTGGAAAAGAAAATAATCTTTTCTTTGGAAGAATTTTCTAGTAGAAATCTAGAATACTAAATTGCATGTGGCCTTGAGGCCAGAACCTGAATGTTGTGTGAAGCGCCTCAAGGCTGATCCCCTTGTCCTTCTCTCCCAAAAGTGTCAGGGTCCCTGCAGAGACATGACCA
The DNA here is from genome assembly GCA_013390105.1 of Tichodroma muraria. NCBI lineage: Eukaryota > Metazoa > Chordata > Aves > Passeriformes > Sittidae > Tichodroma > Tichodroma muraria. The sequence goes on from WAAG01066129.1 coordinate 76,409, forward strand.
GAGGCAGAGGAGAGGAGGGGATGGGAGAATTCTCCAGGGAATGGGAGTGCAGAGACATAGAGGAAAAGAGCCCTGGCACATGGTTGGGAGCCTGGGAGAGGGGCTTGAGCAAGCCTGCCCTTGGCCTGGCTCACCCTGAGCCTGCTGCTGTCCCCAGGGGCTCTGAAGGAGAGACCAGGACATTTCACCTACCTGGTGGGTGTCCTAGAAAAAGTCCAGGAACAGTGTCCAGCTATGCTCCAGTTGGCCTGATTCTACTTCACCTTTCCAGACAGGGTAAAAGGGCACTGAAAATGTCGAGTTTTCCACATATATCTGGAATTTAACTAATAGCAAGGAAGTGAGAGGAGGTTGGAAGGTGAACATTTTGCAGGAGGATTGAGAACAGGAAAAGCTCTCCTTTGGCAAGAGGAGTTATTTTGTTAATATATTTTGAGAAAAGGTTGATCCCAGTAAGAGAGAAAGAAGACATTCCCAAGAAATGTCAAACAAATGCAGTTAGTCATCTGATCATTCAATTTATGTGTTTATTCAGCAAGAGATTTGAGCTCAAAAGTTAAAAGAAATTTTGTAAGCAAACATCCAGCCAGTGGCTTTCAAATAAATTTTCTTTTCAGTAATGAAATACAAAGATACTGCTCTGATAGAGGTAGGAATGGAGAACTGTAAGACAGCCTTCAAAGCTATGATCTCCCACTGGTATTCTGAAAAGGGTTGACAGTAAGCTTGAGCTTTGCTTAGTTTAAAGAAGATATCATTAAAGTTTTTACTCATTAAAAAAAATAAGGAAACAAACCCACAACACCTTCTTTAAGCTATTTTAATGTAAAACCAAGTCAAAGTGAGAACAAAGGTAAGACAGAGAGTGTTGAGAAGTTGTTGTAATGGATAAAACTTTGCCAGTCTTTTATGAGAAAGAAAAGAAATGCTGATGATCATGACCCTCAAATTTCGAGTAGTTGTACTTTAACTTCTGTTTACTTTTCAGTCCCATCCTTTAAGCTCATCCTCTACTCCGTGTCTTAACTCCTTACTTTCCTTTCCTGCCACTGTAAGGCTTCCTCATGGAAGAACAAAAGGGCTCTTGGTGAAATATTTTGAGCTTCTGTCTTTTAAGTGTCCACTCACATATTACACAGAAGTTAAAACTAATTATTAATGAAGCTCTGTTGATTCAAAGGGTTCAAAGCTTTGATAGATTGGGAAATAACCAATCAAAGAACATACCCTAAGCCAGAGAACCAAATGCCACTGGCATCTGCAATGTGGAGGTGAACAATTAGAATAAAAAGCCTTTGGAGAAACAAATTGTATACTTCAAGGGCACAGTCACATGGAAAAAAAAATAACATTTTTTTCATTTCTGATGTCTCTGATTAGACAAAAGGATTCATCTCCCTACTCTGTTGTTTGGGAGAACCTAAGGAACAGATTTCTCTGTAGAAGGAATATTCTGAAAAAGAAGTTTGGGGACAATAATGAGTACTTAGTGGATGAGGGTATAGATTACTATGGAAAGATTATAAGGAGAACTGGAGAACAAAAGTGTATAGTTCATTTTTTCCCTTTTGGATTTAAAAAAAAGCCCTAAATGTTATTATTGAGGGCATCAATCACCAGAGGAGGTTTACATTGGATATTAGGAAAAAAATTCTTCACTGGAAGAGGGGTTAAACATTGGAACTCGCTCTCCAGGGAAGCAGGGGGGTCACCATCCCTGAAGTGTTGAAGAAGTGAGTAGACACAGCATTCTCAATGTGGTTTACTGGCCATGATGATAATCAATCCAAGGTTGGACTTGATGATCTTGGAAGTATTTTCTAACCTTAAGGATTTTATAATTCAAAGATCTACTATTATTAAAAGATTTACTACTGTGGATGGTGCTTCCTCACCCAGGTATTCCTGTGTGGTCAGCACTCAAAACTAGTGAAATTACCTCGCCCCCTTTAAGCTGAATGAAAGACCCTCTGAACTCCCAAGTAGGGATTTGAGGGGTGAAGTTCATGTATTGAAGATAAGATTTTTACAGGCTGTCCACAGATGGTATCTTTTTCAAGTTGTTCAACACTTCATAAATTATGTACAAAATACTTCTAAAATCTTTACAAATGTGGTATTTACATTGTTAAATGTTTCCCCAGTTTTTACAAAAATAAATGTGTTACAGCTTTGAGAGGGTAAAGGACATCTTACAGCAAACAAGGTAGAAGAGAGTCAGTCATTGCAAAAAAAAAGTTATCTGTAAAAGAGCTTATCTGAGCTAAAGTGTGATATGACAAATGTATTTTTATTCATGGATAGAAATCTGACATATCTAGCAATATACAGCGGGTATAACATACAGGACAGCCCTGTCTAGCATCTTTCTAAAGATTTTCAAGGAAAAATGCATCAGCAGAAATGAAAATGTATGTGCTATTTTATATGACAGGTGTTTTCCCCTTAAGTCTGGTAAGTAAGACTTGAAATAAGATCCTAGTATAAAAAAAATGGTTGGAAGTTCACCCACTTTGGCCTGGTTTTCAGGGACATCATCAGAAGCTTTCCATGAATGATGGATTGAGGCACTTGTTCCTTCTGTTTGATTTCCACTTCCCATCCATTGTCTCTCAATGGATTATCCCATGCACAAAGGTACCTCATGGAGTTCCTTCAGCTACCTCAATTTTTGTCTCTGAACTGAGCATCCACTGTCATCACTTCTCCGATGAAGTTAATTTTCCTTAATTTAGCTTCAGTTTTCTTATTTCTGCTTTCACTTCTTTTAGAAGGAAGAGGCTTCAGTCAGTGCCTCTCTCCATGGAAGTTCTCTACCAAGTCTTCTGTAGGTTGAACATAGTTTCTTTCCAATCAGTTCCAAACAATTCATGTTTTTCTGGAGCTGGTGTTAGTTCAGGTTATATTTCTTGACATTAATACTGCTACAATCCACTTTCTACTGCTGACTAGAATAAGACATATTATGCAATCACCTGGGTTTTACAGCTCCTACTCAGTTCCCTTATGTCCTTGAAACTAACTAAATCTATGACAATAAATAAATAGCTCTATGAATTTTTTTACAATTTCACTTTCTTTTCCCTTTCAATAAACATATTAACAATGAATCTTGATACTCACGTTGCCTCTCATATTGCCTTATCTATCACTGTATTCTGTGCTTTGCCATAAGAATTATTTCAACATTTTGCTTCCTGTCATAATAAAACTTCAAAATACAGCACGTTTTCTCCTCCATCGGGAAACAGGACGACATATTTTCTTAAAAAGTTAAGCTGGGATACTCTGGTAAAAATTTTGTTTGAATCCATATAAAAAATATATATTCATTTCTTCTTGATTACCCCTATACAGCTGAAGGATGCATCTCAGAAATCTCACAATTAAATATATTATCCTGTAATAATCTTGAAACCCAATGTTTATTACAACATCTATATTATTGTCAGTGACAACAAAAGATAAAATATAGATGATTTTAAAGAGCAGTTTGTGGTGCCTTTTTCTGATGAACAAATATATTAGAAGGACCTAATTTATTCACCTGAGCTTGGCATAGTGACTAAGTAATCTAAAATCAAGCTTGTTTTCTTTTACAAAAATATAGCTATCTTCATCCTTTTCTTAAAATCCTGGTGTGGTTGGGATAATACTTGGATGTTGTTTCATTGTTTCTTAGCATTAGAAACACAAAAGAGCATCATTAGAACAAATATTGCAGATTAATTATTTTTTCTACATGGCAGCTTCAAATCTGCTGTGCTCATCACGGTGGCTGGAGTGAATTTCGGGTACTGTTTCCTCCTCTGGAACCTGCCATGAAAAACAAATAGTTCAGTTAAGGATATAGAGATTTGCTTTTGCCATAAAAGAAGACTAAAATGTGTCAAGAATGTAAATTTGTATATATTATATGTCTGCTTATTAACGTTGACACAGCCTGACATGAGCCATCAATTTTGGATACTGAGGGATGAACTCAGGGTTTTCTTCATAGAGGGAGTTTAATTAATTTAAAAAAAAAAACGAATAAAATTTCCTTTAACTTCACATTTTATTTGCAAGGAATGTATATCTTATATTACTTCTTGCCTTGCCTTTTTGGTTTTGTTCTGCAATAAAGGATAAAGTTCAGATTGCCTAAATTAAGAATATGTCATCAGTCTCTGATAAGGAAGAGGATATCTGATTCAGTGAGCAAATAAGAGAGGAATAAAAGCCTCCACTGTAATATCAATTTGTTGTCTCTATTTCTGCTTTTTGTCCAAGGTGAGTCCAATGAAAAAGGCATGACTACCTAAGAAGTCTAAAAATGATCCTGAAGGTGGCCTTGATAAATTCACAGCCTGAGGTAGAGCAGCATTTTTGAATTTTGAAGAGGCAGCCTTTCTGACTCGTGTGCAGTCCACAAAGCCCAGGAGAGCAGGGCTGCAGTGGCTGTACATCCTCCAACATAAGGAAAATAAAAGGAGGTTGTGTCTTACCTCCCAATAAGCAGAGTCATCAAAGCAGTTCTGGTCAGATACCTGTCCCAAGAAGGGCAGCTTTAGAATAGCACCTGGAGGAAAACCAGCATCAGAGGTTTAAAAAAATACCAAATAAATGTCCCTCAGATGTGCCCTAGGCAACCAGTTAAGTTTTCTGACTGATTTCCTCATCTACAGAAATGACCAACCATCCTGGGACATCAGGTCAGTTATTCTGAGAGGTGATGCAGATTTCTTCATACAAATATAAATAAGAGCATAAATAAGAGTTTGTTTTTAATTTGCAAGATTTCAGACCAAAATTTTCTATTTCAGCCTGATTTTTTTGTTTGTTTGTTTGTTTGTAATTATTCACAAACACATGGGAACACATGACACCTCATTGAGTATGTCTTGATCTCAAACTAGTTTCTGTTCAGAATTTGAAGTGTCTGAATCTAGAGAAGAATTCCAGAACAACACCTTACTATTCCCACAGAAGTAAAACTCAGTATCTTTGGAGCATGTATTCAGTAAGATATATAGAATCACAGAATCATAGAAACATTTAGGTTGGAAAAAACCTCCAAGATCATCAGGTCCAATCCTAGACCAAACACCACCTTGTCAACCAGACCAGAGCCCCGAGTGCCACATCCAGTCACTCCTTGGACACCTCCAGGGGTGGGGACTCCACCACCTCCTAGGGAAGCCCCTTCCAATGCCTGACCACCCTTTCAGTGAAGAAATTCTTCCTGACGAATCTGGACTTCAATTGAAGACGAAAACATTGGAAAATTGCTTTTCTATATTTGAGCTTCTGGCACTGGGACCCATTATTTCAATTTTGTATCATTCACACAAAATTGTTGACACATTTAAGTTCTCCATGGAGAAACCTCTAAATTCACATGTGTTTTTAGTCACTATAAGCATCACACTGACCTGTGAGTGCTCCTCCCACCATTGCAATTGCAAGTGTACTTCCCAGGGCCGCAGCCTGCAGGGCAGGAGTAAGCAGGTGACCATTCCTGAAAAGGGTAGAAAACCAAACCATTGCCTATCAAAAAATTGTTACACTTTGTGACTGATGATCAGTCTTACAACACTGTACATGCTGGATGCTGGACAGGTTGACTCATAGGAAAATATCCTAGGATTTTTATGGTTGGAAAAGATCTCCAAGACCATCGAGTACAACAAATCCTTCCATTGCTGTGTACAAGACAGAACTCATGACTTTAATTTAGCTTTGGTTTAGGCTACAGATGAAAACAAGTCCTTTGAGAAGGTTATTAATGTCCTAATGTAAGCCATTAGAGAATGCTCCCTGTTGTCAAACAGACCAGCATTTCATCTTTTTGGAGTCTTATGAGATAGTGGAATCAACCCATTTTGCCTTTTTTTTTTTTTTTTGGGAATCTTACAAATACCAGTAGCACAATTGTGGAGTCATAATAAAGATTTTTCTATGTTTGAATGGTTCAGTGTGCTGTTTCTTTATGATGTTTTAATTTATTTATTTTCATTTGATCTTTCAATCTGTAAAAAGCTTGACATTTAAACAGTGTTAAAGGCAGGAGATCAAGAAGAACCCAAATTAAATGAGAGTACAATGCCTGATATCAAATCAACGATGCATTTCTAAAAAAAAAAATCAAAATTAGATCCAAACAAGGTAGCAAATTAGAATAGGCCTTCAAAAATCAAAAAACTTCTTTCTCTCTTCTCTGTATAACTCACCTCATTTCCCTTTTCGTCGCAGTTACTATGATGCCAGCAATACCCCCCAGAATTCCAGGTAAACCATGTAAGTTATGAACTCCACAAGTGTCTTGAATTTTCAGCTTGGATGCCATCACAGGCTGAAATGAAGGGAAATAGGAAGTTTATAGTGAGTTTATAGTCTTCCATGATCTCTACATGGATATGCAAAAGAAAGAGCAGAAGTACAGGAATCAAATCATCATTAAAAGTCACCATTACTTGGAGTTTACTGTATCTATCCTCCCTTAGTAGCAAACCAAGGGAGCTCCAGGAAAGCCAAAGAGAAATAAAAAAATGGCAGCAGAGCTGGGTCCCCAATACTTACAGTCAGGAACTGGAACCCGAGGACAGAGACAATTCCAGCAATGACCCCAATGAACATGGCAGAAAAAGGGTGGATTGCCAGGTCAGCACAGGTACCAACTGCTACTCCTCCTGCCAGGGTGGCATTTTGAATGAGAACCTGCAGAGGGGACATGGAGTGAGGCAGAGGTGACACATGAGGAGCAGAGGTTTTTTCCAGGGCTAAGTACCTCTGAAGGCTCTCTTGCACATGCTGGGCTCAGACAAATAACTGCAGCTGCTGGAAAGGAGTGTGTGAAATCAGCTGGATTTTAGGGCAAGGGGATAGAATCTGGTTTGGTTTTGTCTGTTGTGCAGCTGCACTGAGATTTCCAGGGAATGGATCGTTTCCTTGAGAGACCTATTTTGGCTGTTGTAATAAGGAAACTCAAGTAGGAACATCTTTGGAATAAGACCCAAAAGTCCACCTGAACACTGGATTAATGTCTCTAAGGTCCAGCAGTTTCTGTGGATGAGAATCATCACAGAATCATTAAGGCTGGAAGAGACCTTTGAGATTAATACATCCAACCATTAAACCAGTACAACCACCATGTTCCCAGTCTACTATACTGCTTTCCAACCCTTTCTGTGAAGAAGTTTCTCCTAATATCCAGTCTAAACCTGTCCTGATGCAACTTGAGGCTGTTTTCTCTCATCCTGTCACTTGGTATTTGAAGAAGAGACCAAGCCCGACCTGGTTCCACCTTTCTTTCTCATGGAGTTGTAGAGAGTGAGAGTATCCTCCCTGAGCCTCCTTTTCTCCAGACTGAGCCTTCCCACCTCCCTCAGCCACTTCTCATCAGACTTCATAGGTTTTACAGGTATAATAGCTCTAATTCTGGCCATAGTATGGGGAAAGACTCCAGATAGCCTGGACAGATAGATGGACACTGGGAATCAGCCTATGCCTACTCATCCTTATTAGAGAGGGTTGACTCAATTTAACAAGGGTTATGACGTAATTCTTACCATACTGAATTTGCCTCTTTTGTCCACCAAGCTGGAGAGGGCGAATGTTACGACGGCACAGGCAGCCAAGGAGTAGTAAGTGTTGATAATGGCTGTTGCCTGAGCTCCTGGGCCATTTGCAATGGCAGAGTTAAAACTGGGCCAAAAAAGCCAAAGGAACAGGGTACCTGGATGAAAAGAAGTCAAAACAGAGCAAAAGCTATTTAGTCACAAGGGCAAGTACAACACAGTGAGCCACAAGAAATGAGGACAATGATTAATGAGAAACATGGAATGGCCAAAATTCTGGAAGAAATAATAGAATATGCAGAAGCTTTTGATACTGGTAACTGGGATTTGACACATGGTCTCTTGTCAAATCTTACTGGAAGGCTTTAATGACCCCTTATCATGTCCCATCACTGTCAGAGCTCACCCCCACAGTGAAACCCCAGCCAGAGCAGGAGGCACAGGCAACACAATTCACACGCAAATCCATTGTCATCTATCAATAAAACTGAAAATTTTATCTGGTGAATTGGTCTACGATTCACCACGGACAAATAGATATGTGGTTTCTGACATTCATTACCATGGCAGGCACAATTAAATCCTTTTAATTATGGACAATTGTTTTGGAAACACTGCTGAAAAGAACAAGACTTAACAGAAAGGAAGTAACCACTAATGCACAGTGAAAACACAATATTTAATTTGATCCTTCCATCCTTGTAATCAAGGAAAAACTGTAAAAATATGTGTTCCACTGAAAACATGAGTGCATGAGACAAAGGAATTTGCCTCCAGAAGTGTACATAGAAAAATGAATGTAGCACAATAATAGGTAATCAGAAAAAAATAGAGATGGAAGAGGGTTGAACAGCTGATCAGCTCTTGATATTACTTCACTTACCAATCATGGCAAACAAGTCTGAGTGATAGGTGGATTCATCATTTTCATGTTTGCTTGCCAGACCAGGGCGGTACAAGACAAAAGCTGCAGCCAAACCAAAATAAGCTCCAAAAGCATGGATAGTCATCGAAGCTCCAACATCTGTGGCCTGTAACAGAGATCCAGAATAATGCCACAGATTTTATGCAGTGTAAAGACAAGGCTCTGATGAACAAGAAACCTGGAGGATTTAATGGTTTAATTCAGTGGTAGAAACCAGAGCCTAGCATAAGCAAACGAAGTATGACAAAGTGAAAGTATTTGTTATAAAGAGAAAACAATGATTGTTAAATAGCTGTACCTTAAACACTTTGGTAACTAGATGTTCATTGCATGCAAAGATGGTGATCTCCAGAAGAGTCAGGATCAGCATCTGAATGGGACTTGTTTTCCCCAGGAGTGCTCCAAATGAAATCAAAGCAGTTGCTGTACTGAAGTCTGCATTTATCATGCTGAAGTTAAGAAAAAGGTAAAAAAACCCCAAAAAACCAAAACACATAAAAAAAAGATAATTAGTTTAAAAGCTGTAATATCTGACATGCCATTAAAATGATATCATTAAAATTATAGAGCTTTAACTCTTCAGATACACAATTATCAAGCTCATTTTTGTGGATAAAAATTAAATTAAATCTTTCCAGATGGATCTTGTAAGGATCTTCCCAGCTAGTGAAGAGTAAGTGTAGAAGGCTTCCTCTTATACCATACATGTGCTTAGTTGGTTGAAATTATAATGAAAAGGCAGATGAGAAGTGTACTGGGATTTCCAGGGATATCATGGAATCACAGAATCCTTTAGATTGGAAAAGGTCTCTAAGACCATTGAGTCCAGCCTTTTACCCAGCACTGCCAAGTCCACCACTAAACCATGTCCCTCACCTGCAGTGCTACATCTGCAGGTTTTTTGAAATCTTCTAGGGATGGTGACTCCACAGTGAGTCACTTCCAGGGAAGTGACTACCTCTTCCCTGGGTAGCCTGTTCCAATGCCTGACCACCCTTCCTGTGAAGAGATTTTTCCTAATATCCAACTAAACCTCCCTTGGTATGATTTCCTTTTGTCCCTTCAGACCATGTCCTCTTGTCCTGTCTTGTTCCCTGGCATCAGAGCCCGACCCCACCTGGCTGCCCCCTCCTGTCAGGGAGTTGTGCAGAGCCAGAAGGTCCCCCCTGAGCCTCCTTTTCTCCAAGGTGAGCCCTTTCCCAGCTCCCTCAGCTGTTCCTCATCAGACTTGTGCTCCAAACCCTTCTCCAGCTCCTTTGTCCTTCTCTGGACATGCTCCAGCCCCTCAATTTCCAGCCCTGACTGCCACCTAAGCTTCAAAGATGACAGTGAAGTCTTTGGTCAGATGGTTCATATAATCCTGGAAGCTTTCCACACCTGTCTGTCTCTGTGCATCATCTTTGCATGAGCTGTCAGGCAGGACCAGTGTAAATATGTTTTGGGGATTGGTAAAGGTAAATAAACCCAGAAATTGATCAAAAACTTGGAGCACAGAAAGGCACTAACCTGTGTGTCCCTCTAAAAATGCCTGCCTGTAAGCATTAGGGAACTACTTGTATCATTCCTGCTTTCCCCTCAGTAATGTTTGGAAGCTGTTCATTTCAAAATTGTTTACAAGTTGTCTCAGAAAACAGAACTGCAGATGTGGAAAACACTCTGAGACCTTGGTAGGGGCAGGATAGGAGAATAGAAGGGGCATTAAATGTGCTTAGAGATGTTGTCCATGAGGTCTCATTCTGTGCAGTGTTCAGAGCCTGCTGGAGTATGATGCTCATAAAAATCATTCCTTGAGAAGCAAGAGAAAACCTCATGAGTGCATAGACATGCTGCTCCAGCCTTCCTTCTGCGACCTCATGTGCCATGGAAAGACAGATCCTTCCATGCCTGCTGGATGCAGGATGTGCTGTGCTACTGCTGTGATTCCAGCTTCCACAGCTTCAGAGAGTCAAAGCAATCTCTCTACAAGACCCACACCTCCCACACATAATGTGGCACCTCAAATTTCTTCATAAGCTTTGGTTACCTCAGCCCAGAGCACCAGGAGTGGCCCCTCAGTGGTGAAGGGCAGAAGGATGTGGAGAGGTGGACAGTAAGGCTTAATGAAATTTAGGTAAAGTCTGACCCCATTGATGTTGTGGTTAATGGTTTCTCCTGATATCTTTAGGGGTAGAAATATCAATTTTTGTAAATTCACATGTACCTTTCGATGTTAACAGGAATTTTTCCTTCTTTCATGTGCCAAAATCCTTGCATCAGAATTCCCCATTGGAGACCGAAGGCAGCAATGAGCATGTTGAAACCAACACTGCTGAATCCATATTTCTTCAGAAAGGTCATCAGGAAACCAAATCCAACAAATATCATCACATGGACATCCTGAAAGTCTGAAGGGAAAACATGTCTGTGTACAGAATGTGAAGGGTGAAAAGCTAGGGACAAAGGCAAGCTTGAGTAGAGAAGACTTCCAAACTCCAGTCTTGCATTAATCCATTCTTCCCACTTCATGACCAGTCTACCAGCTGAAAACTTAATTTCTGGGAAATGCCACACCTAATTATTAATTATATTGATTCCTCTATCATTATGGAAAGCCACTGGATCTCTATACTTGCAAATTTACTTGTGTCTGGCACTTTTGTCTCTTTGTGAAGCTCCCTGGAACATCATCACAGCTTCATGTCCTTACAGAAGAGTTATGTTCTCCTTCCAGTAAAGGTGGTCAGAGTCAGTGTGTTCTGACTAACTCCAGTATTGTACATGGGATTTGTTTGAGTGAGTGCTAGGTGTCCCAGTGCAAGGGAATGCTTGGGATCCCTAAAAATTACTGTCCAAGTCATTGATCTTTTTACATGGATAAAAGAAAAATTAATTTCATGGCAAAGCTTAAATTAAAAAATTAATATAGTTAATCAGCATGCAGTTAGTCTTCATGCAAATATTTGGTTGTTTTTAAAATATGAATTTTGTTAACATATGGTTAGTTCTTTTTTCTACTTTTTCAAGTTATTACTTTGATTTTCTTTCTATGCTTTTAATACAAACTGAGTCTATCACCACAACATGGATACTTTATATTTTAAAATATTTTTTTATTTTTAAGCTTTATGTGATTTAATTTACTCTAAACCAGACAGGTTTGAGTCCTGTATTTGCAACTTTTTGTCTGATTTTACTGTTAGTAAGAACCTCCAGTACAGAGAGACCGTTTTTAAAAACTTATATTTCATTGCTCTTGCATGCCAATAAGCGTTAAAAACTTGAGCTGTTTGCTATAGCATTTGGCTTGAAGTTGCAATTCCCATTACTTGAAGCATTCCTCAGTTTTGCATTACCGGGCTTAGCCAAAAGAGGGCCCAGAAGTATAAGAAGTTACTGGGGATTCCTATTAAACTGTTATATTTGCAGTGTCATATTCCAGCCCTGCCCTAGCACTGAAATATTCAGTAAGAGCATTTACCTTGCATTTAGGAAACAGCACCGTTGGTTGGCTTGGGATTAGATCATAAACTTTAAGATCCCTTCCAACCCAGGCCACTCTGTGATTCTATAGAAATGCAGGTGGCTCACAAATACCTCCATCCGTTTTGCTTCCTCTTCAGGGTGGGCATTTAAAAGCTGTCTGGACTTATTCACACAAATGGTTTAAAGTTCTGTTT
>WAAG01066142.1:0-10413 GCA_013390105.1 Tichodroma muraria
CACATTGGTGGATGAGGGAAGGGCTATGGGTGTCATCTTCTTTGACTTCTGCAAGGCCTTTGAAGTGTTTCCACACAACATTCTTGTCCCTAAATGAGAAAGTTATGGGTTTGATGGATGGAATGTAAAATGGATAAGGAATTGGACAGATGGCAGTTTCCAAAGACTTGAAGTCAACAGCACTTTGTCCATTAGGAGATTAGTGACAACTAGTGTCTCTCAGAGGTCTATATTGGGACCAATATTAATCAATATATTTGTTAACAGACACTGGGATTGAGTGGACCCTCAGCAGGTTTGCAGATGATATCAAGCTGAGCAGTGCAGTTGATTCACTTGAAGGACGGATCCAGAGGGACCTTTTCAGCCTGGAGGAGTAGGCCTATACAAACCTTATGAAACTCATTATGTCCAAGGTCCTGCTCCTGTCTTAATATTAAGACATAATTAGGATGACCTCAGAACTGAGAACTGATACTTTTAATTACACTTGAATTTACGTGCAAGGGTTGTTTTAGAAGGTTCATGACTGATTGATCTTAATTTTTGAATATTACCCTAAATGATAATGAATAATACTTGAAGATCATTTTCTTGTTTTAATGATTTGATTATTGATACCTGTAAAAGACTAATTGCTGGAAAAAAGAAAAAGGAGTTTAATTTATTGATTTTTTTTCTGGGATTTCTTGTATATAGAAGAGATCTAAATAAAGGTTACATATTTGCATTGCTGGCATGTTTCATTTTTTTCACTGGCAGTCTTAACTTAAGAAGCTTTCTTCATTAATTTCCTTACAGGTCAATGACCTGTATAACAGTTCTGTACTGTAAGCACTCTTATACTCTATAAATTGCCTTACATATTAAAAATATCATCTCCACATAGCAAACTATCTGTTAATGAATAGCTGAATGACTAAAACACATGTTGAGAAATGGATAAAGATCTTGTAAGGCAATTAAGCTTAGCCTTATGCTTACATTACTCTGGTATATGCATTACAAAAGAGTATTTTACAGACAGAAAAGTGATATGAAGACAGATATGTTATTATTGTGGAACTTAACAGCCTTCTTAACTAACTCCTCTGTTCTGTTTATACCATGCTGAAAAACAATTTGTTTTGAAGCTATAACATTCAGTATGTCAAAAATCAACATTCATAAATGTACTGCTGATTTACAAGGGAGGCTAATACGAATGTGAAAACATTTTGACCATTTGTTCCAGATAACTGTTTTACAAGACTGAAAAAATGAATCTGTCATACAACAAGAAAATATATAATCCTCTTTCAAGAAAGAAAACAAATTTATTCTGACACAACTGTATTTTGCATGAATTTTTTTTACTGCTATTTAACGTGTATTGAAGTATTGCCTGAACAGCAACTTGGGTTTTATATAGGGTGTATAAAATTGAACTCCACTGTCTATGATATAGTATTTATGTGAAAAGAAAAATTATAGAGGAGCAAGAAAGTGGAAGTCCAATGAGAGCTTTGTAGTACAGAAATAGTTTGAACCAAAGCATCAGGTACATACTAATTTGTTCTCGTATTATCCCAAGCACTTTAAGTTTAGGAATTCTATAAAACATAATCTGATGTAAGCCTTGCAAGTTTTGTGAATCAGTCCTAAATATATGGCATGATTAGACTTCTGGTATTTACCTGCATAATCCATCAGCAGTTTTGGCTCCCTAGGAGTGCAGTTCTGTAAGTGTGGCTCTGCATGGTGCCCAGAGCCATGCTCTTGTGCTGAACAAGCAAGACCTCCAAGTGAATTCAATGTAACTTTGAATAAATTGCTTTGGGATTTGTGCTAATGGATCTGCATGGTGTTACAGTGTACACTGGTGACATTTCAGAGATAGTTTTGCTGAGAGAGATACCTTGGCTGATGCAGCTGCCAGACACTTTGACTGCCACAGAGCTGGGGATCCCACAGCACCCTAGTATTGTAATACCAAGCAATTTTTCCATATTGTCTAGTCTTGAACTATGTGGATTGGACCCAGAAACACAGATTCTGGGGTTTCTAGGATGCAAACTTTTTAGACAATCCACATCTTCCACCCTTTCAGTAGGGCTCTGTTTTCTTTCAGCAACAAGAAATGGTTATTTTGGTTGTGTTTTTTGTTTTGTGACACAATTTCAAAATATACAATCTTTGATTAAATGGAATTGCCCCTCTCTGCACAGTTCTAATTAGGTATGAAGAATAGAAAGAAAGATGAAATGATGAGAAGATTAAGTATGAATTCTTGCTACCTCAGAGCCTTTAGCAGCTACCTTCTTTCAAGCTGTGAGGTAGAAAATGAGAATTCTAGTAATGAAAAAAAAGAGACCATAACAAGAAACTGATAGTAGTTTCCCTAAACCAACATTTTTCAGCCTTTCCAAGTAGATGTCTGCTTATTGAAAGTTAAATTTTCATTATCATCTCCCTTACAGTTGTTGTAAAAGCAAGTTCAAAAACGTATGAGTGAGAAGTCAATAGTCAATTTACTTGTATAACTCTGGAAAGGTTGTCAGAGAACACTTTCTCCTGAGATTACAGTGTTAAGGAGCAGGCAAGTGAGATTATCTTCATTTCAGATGGTAATTACATTTTCAGCACTTCAGAAGCACCCAGTTGCCTCTCCTGACACCATAACTCTGGGAAGGTAAAATGAAGTACCTTTCCTGCCCTTCTATCTATTAGATTGTATACTGTGATCCCTATGAGTTTGGCAATATGCTGAACCTATAAAACATTGCTACTCTGGTCAGTTAAGAAGCACCAATCTTTTTTCCACTGCCATTTAAAACTTCTAGGATGTTTGAAAGGTTTGCCCTCACAGAAGCCATACCCTATTGGGCTATAATTGCATGAATGCTGTCTTTAATTAAATTTGAAATCAGTTTCCTTGGAGCAAATATAAGACCTACTGGTCTGCAATGCCAAGGGTCATACATGGCTTTTTTATTTTATTTTTAACCTAAGACAACAACTTCCCAATCTTTGGGAACAGTGTGTGGTTTATTAAGGATATATTGCATATCTTCATTGCTACCTCTGCTATTTCACACTTCAGTTCCTTCAGAATTATTTCATCAGCACCATCTGGTCCCAGTGATTTACTGCCCTGGAGTGTTTTTGAGTTGCTCAATAACATCTCTCTTAGAGGCATCAGCCTTTGTTAAGTCCACTCATTAATTCCTTATAAAAATTATCTTTGAGTCAAGAAATTTCCTCATTGCCCTTTGCAGCAAACATGAGTGTAGAAAGCTACATTTCATTTTTGCCTTGCTTTGATTCCTTTGTTCATTAGTTGATCGTTCAAGGGACTAGTAGTTATGCTGTTTTTTTGTTGGTTTCTGAAAAAGCTTTAGGCTTCTTCCTGCCTCTTGAAGATGTTTTGATGATCTTAGTCAAACTTCTTCCTCCCTTATTTTCTTCCATAATTATCGTATTATTTTTCCTTTTGTGCATATTTCTTCTGAGCTTAATGGTAGGACTATGTTTATGTTGATGTGTAGTTATATTATGTTAATAAGCTCTCAAGAAAATGAAGATTGGGTACATTTTGAAGCTGTATAGTATGAAGAATTAGCATATTATTATGAATTTCCTGTGCAGAATGAATAATTCTGTGGTAAGTGGGGTGTGACTTTGTACCTACATTTCTTACCAAGTGCCTGGATAAATAAATGCAAAAATTTCCACCTTCAATAAGTCTGTGCATATGTGCTTATGAGCAACTTGGGGCAGGGAGGGAAGTCTACGGCAAGACCTCTGGATGGGAAATGCTTGCTCCCTAGAGAACATCCTTGGGCTTTTTGTCTCTGATCTCTGCAATTTGTATGGAGTGCAAGGGGAGCTTGAGAAATGCACTCGGCATAGCTTGACCAATAAGGTTTATCAATCCTGCTAAGAAATCACACACTCCTGAGCTGTGAGTGCTGGTCTCAGAGCTGGACCTCACCTTGGCAGGAGCTGGTTGGGCTGCTTTCAGCTCCTGCCTTGGAGCCACATGTCTGTTACTTTCCCTGCCTGAGCCTGAGCTCCTTGGTGCCTCCATGGGAAGGGTCCGGCAGATCCAGGGCATCGTTGCCCAAATTAGAAGAGCCCCAGTGGCAGAGCCTGGGGAGGCTGCAGGGCAATGCTCATGCTCAGCTGGGAGCAGCCAGAAGGCAGGAGCCCAGGGTAAGGAAGAATATAAAAATTGCCTGAGCAGGCCCCCCAAGGCTCAGTGGTGGGGCCTCTCACCATGAGCATTATATTTCTCCCTGTGAAAGTCTTAGATTATTAATGACATACCATGTATCACCTGCTTACATACACCCACTGCTTTTTCAGAAAGATAGGGACTTTCAAACTCAAGATCTAGAAGAAAGG
The DNA here is from genome assembly GCA_013390105.1 of Tichodroma muraria. NCBI lineage: Eukaryota > Metazoa > Chordata > Aves > Passeriformes > Sittidae > Tichodroma > Tichodroma muraria. The sequence goes on from WAAG01066142.1 coordinate 4,387, forward strand.
TGAATATAAACGAGGAACAGTAGTGGGTTGTTCTAATTGAATTCTTAACATATTTTTTCTGTTACAATATGGTAATTTACTCTTTTAGGCTGTTAAAACACTAACGGACAATAAACTCCTTTCTCCATGTATCTGGTTTCTATTTGACATAACAAAATTTTGGGTGTAACATTTTTAAGCCTTAAGGCTTGACCCAAAAATTTCCAGCTGTGTCCACTTTGCAACAAAGTCTACATAATCCCTTCTCAACCCCTGACTGCTGAGCCTGGCCCTTGGTTCGTTTCATCAAGCTCCATCTTTCTTTGGGTTTTAGGTCCCTTACTGTCATTCCATCTCCTTGTCCTACCCTTTCATTTTCCAAATGTGAACAGCTCCTCTCTCACCTCTGTTTTCTGGAGGATTTGGGTGACTCAGACTACAATAGTCTGAAATACAGAAAATGTGTGACTTTCTTCAGATGACCTAGCTGTAACCTGCTAGAGTAACAAAGCCCACTGGAATGAGTCACCATACAAGCAGCAATAGCAAAATTATGAGGTCCCAGGATCCTTTTGTAGTTCATTTCATATTCAGACTCACATTGTTCCCTAAGAAAGCCTTTTCTCTTAAACATTAATTTTCAACTGTAGGGTGGAAATTTTCATAATACCTGAGAAATGTACTGACTATCCTGATGCAGACAGACATGCTATAAGGAAGCTAATTGCTTTCCTTTGATTGTATCACTTCATGAAAGGATACTGTCAAGAGAAACACTGATGTTCCTACTGTGGCTTTTTTGACTAGGAAAACATAGGATTGCTAAAAGCTAATCAAATATGGTGCTTTACATGACTGTAGCCAGGCATATAGGAAACAATGGAAAGTGCTAGCATACGCATGACCTTTCTTTGTATATGGACACAAGTTATTTGGCACATTAGCATACGTATTTATTTAATATGATGCAGAAAACACATTGCAATTCAAATGGGTAATTATTATAGCCTATCTGGAATTGCTGTCTATCTGTTGTTCACATTTTATGCAATATCAACACAGAAGCCTGCTACCATGTCTTTTACTCTATTAAAACAGTTTCTTTATTCTACACAGTGCTGGCAGTTAATTTATAAATAAACATCACCTTTGAATACATTTATTAAATTTTAAAAAAAAAAAAAGTATGATATTTTGATCAATTGTCCAAAATTAGGCTTTACAGAGTAGCTTTTAAGTGCTTAAATGTTAAAAATTTTATTGTAATTCTAAACAGCTATAAAACAGACTCCACTTGATTGTATTTTGTACAAAGATAAGAATAAATACATCTGTGCAATTAGTTGGCACTGACACAGCTATTTGCAGATATAATCAACTACATTTATCTTGTTTCTTGCATGTTTTTGTATAATCATATACTGACAGCATTAAAAATGGAGGTATGATATAGAACAGTAGATGTAACTATATATATATATATATATATATGCTTCAGAAAAATATAAACTTTTGTGTTCTTCATGCATATGTGTGACAGTCCGAAGTCTTGATGTGACAGTCTAAAGTCCAATGACACTCTTCAAACATACTGAAAATAGTATTCAACCAAGAGCTTAGTTTCAAAATGTAAACCAAGTAAATTCTGGAAAGACATATATAAATATGTACACATGCACATACATACACACACATATATAGATAGTGCTGTGGCCTCAGATGTAGTTCAGTATTTAATTGTATCATACAATGGACCATTAGAAGAAAGAGTTCTAACATCTAGCTCTGAATTTTAAACTGAATTCACGTTCAAAAATTTGTGAAGTGGTGTTCAAAGAGACTTTGCTTGTTTCCTAAACCTGTCTTTTGCCTCCAATCTTGACCTAGGAAAAAACATGGACATATGTACCGAATGTACATATAGTCATTGGTTAGTTCACAGAACAGTCTGTTCACTAGTGTAATACATTCTGTTATATTTGAATTAAAAAAAAAAAATAATAATCTTTGTCCTCATGCAATTCATAGCATTATTTGTAAGTAAAAAGAATCATAGAAATGTCACAAGTAGCTAATCCCATCTATTTTGAACCCAGTCAAAGCTTAATTTTTCTCTATAACTTTCATCTATGTATTTTAATTTTAAATGATAAAGTGTCAGCATTTCACTCTGTCTGGTGGGAGACCACTTCAAACACTGCACAGCCTAGGCATTAGAGAATCATCTTCCTATTTATCTTCACCTTTATATGATTCTAGGGGTTGTTTCAGATATGGACAAAGAATTTGTAACTTTTCAGTATAGCTGTGGTATTTTTGCTTGAGTATTTAACAAAGTTCAATATATTTAGCTCTAAAACCTATTTCAAATTGATTTGCTTCTTTAATACTGAAATTTGTAGAACTACCTACAGTGTGCAGCACCATCACATATTCATTTTGCTGTGAAGAATAATTGTTCCTATACAGTGAAATAGGAAATCTAAAACAAAGAGTAAAGTTATTTAGGTAAGAAGAAAATTGCAGTCACATTAATGGGGATTGCTGAAAAAGATTCTAGTGGTCTAACTTTTCTTTTTCATAGAAAACAAGAATTTTTCACATTTCTAGAAGAATTAGCATTTTCTTAAAACCATATGCTCTTGACTTATACCAACATGAGCTACTGCAACTTTTTCAGCTCTACCAAACTGCAATACAAAAAGGTGATCTGAATTTCAATCAGATCCAAGCTTTGTACCCAAATATTGCAAATCCACCAGAATCAGCATCACTAATTCTTTAATAGAATAGACATTTTATGAAACCTGACAACATTAGTAGAGATTTTTACAATTGCAGATTAAGCCTTTTATAGAGAATCACAAATGACAGTCAGGTTCAATAGAACAAAGATTTCATCTAATATTAGTTTCTGGCAAGTCAGTTTGCAAGATTATTTTTGCAAATTAAATTAGCTATATTGGGAGGTCACCCTCTTACTTCTAAATCAAGAAAGAGAGACAGTTGCATAATTGCATAATGCTGTAGATATATTATTAACTGATCTTTCACAATAAGGAAATTAGCTATTCACCAAGAAGGGGTGAATAAAATAAGAAAGTGTTTTATAACACAATGAATATCTCTTGGAAGAAGCTGAGGAAAGGCCAGCTGAATATCTCAAAGAGTGAAACCTGACTGCACCTTAGTATTCAATCTCTGGAAAATGTAAGAATTTAGCTAAGAATCAGAGAAGGAAGATACCACAATTTAAACTGGCCTTGGATCTATCTATTCTGAGCTGCAGGATGCATTTGTATTCTTAAAAATGTGACTTCTGGCTTTGGACTACTTAATTAATCAGAAGACATCAGTCTATCAGTAGTTGGTGACTTATAACATCCAGGCAAAACAATTAATTTGGATTTGAAAATTGCCACTAAATTTAAACTGAGTCCTAATGTTTGATGTATATTTATATTTTAGAAGTCTAGTTATTTTTTACTTCTAAGAGAAGCCCTGGATACAATTATTCAGTACATTGTAAGATATGCGCAGAGATTGAGACAAAAAATTCTGGGGAAAAAAGAAGGGAAAAAACAAGAAATCCAATTTACAGAAAACTTAGATCTTAAATTGAAGAATTTCTTGTCCATTTCCCAGGAACTTTTGTCATAGATCAGAAAAATCTGTTTGAATCTCATCTTCCACCTGTCCAAAACCTGATTATCTTGCAGGGACAACACTTGCTCACACCGAAACAACATAGGCTGTTATGAAAAAGCATGAAAAATCCAAAAACCTTGAGAATTTTTGGGCTAACTAAAGAATCTTGCAATCCTGCTGCAAAGAGTAAAAGGTGTGTAAAAGTCATGTCCAAGGTCAGCAATCTGTATTTTTTAATTTACATATTATTTAGATTTACTAGCAATATGAAACACCCATAGAGAAGTATTTAAAATTGTTATCCATTTAATTAATTTATCTCAGTGTGTTCTTTGGCCAAACTACAACTCCAAAGCAGTGTGTTAGTCAAATTAAATATAATAACTGACACGGTTTTTCCTCACAAAAGCATTTGTGTTGTACAAGAAAGTGCAAATGAATACACACTCGGGAAAGGCTTCCTGTTTTATAACAGTGTTTAATCAGTGATATTATTTCCACTCCTACTTGCCTACCTCTTTGTACCAGTCATTGCTGGACTCCTTTCCTACATCATGGATGCCACATCCCTGTCATTGCTCAAGGCCAGGTTGGATGGGGCTTTGAGCCACCTGGTGCAGTGGAAGCTGTCCCTGCCCACAGATGAGGGATTGGAACTTGATGATCTCCTAAGTCCCTTTCAACCCAAACTGTTTAACTCTTCAGGGATCTTTAACTCATTTATTCAGAAGACTTTCTCTGACTGATAGAAACCTCTCCAACAGTTTGTTTTCTTCTCTAATGCCATGTGATTGCAGTTCCCAATTGGCAGGTAGTGAGTAACAGATAGTTTTATTTTAAAAGTAAATGTGCATAATCACACATTTCTTGTTTCTGGTGTTCTTGTGTTCTTGTGTTCTTCTTTCTGATGACAAAATCAGTAGAGAACTGGGGACTAGTATAGTAGCAAAGTCAGTATCTACAAATTTTGCTAGCTGGAAGCAGTAGCAAATAGAAATACGAAGCTCAACTAGCCTTTGAAATGAACCATAAGTAATCACTTTAAGACAATTTTAGGCATTGACTGCTGACCATTGCAGAAGAAAATTAAGCACCAGATTTTTGAAAGAATCAGAAAAATGAGGAGGGGGGAAAGAGGAACAGTAATGAAGACATGGAAGATATTTTAATTTAGAATTTAGTCAATTATATCCTTCATCCTTCTAATTTTGTTGCACTTTTCAGATTTCTGTTTAAAAGACAATTTTCCCTTAACTGCTTCAAGCTAATTTTTGTGTTGTACCTTCTATTGGTTATGTGTCTCACATACTTCAGTTCTCATTTCTTTCATTATCTTCTTGTTCATTGAGCTATTCTTCTTATTAATTTAATTATCTGCTTTTTCTTTCCTTTAATTCAGTTTTATCTTCACTTGTCTTTATAGTCTTCTGTCATGTCAGTTCCTTTCTGTTTAATTCTTATTCCTTTCCAGCACAGGCAAAGGAAGCAATTGCCTTGTATTCAGTGGGCTTTGGAAGGACCTTTAGCTATCATTAAGGTTTTCTACGATAGGTGAAAGAGTACCTTCTCCTAGTACTATGCCATGAATTGTTGGTGCTGACCCAAGAAAAATTTTTTCCTTCATCTGTGGTATATAGAAAATTTACTGCATCATCAACTCCAGAAGACTTTGGTGGGTTTGGTGTGTTCCTCCCCACACATTTATTTTTTTAATTTATTTTTGGTGGACTGTAAACAGTAGTAAGAAGAGTTCCAGCAGTCCAAGAACAAAGAGAGAATCTGAAACCCATACCTCTCACCAACTGCTTACTCCAGTACCTCTCACCACCTTGCTGACTTTACCCTGTCATCCCAAAGACTTACATCCCACAGGTTTATGGAACCAGAGTGATCTAGAGTATGAATAACATGGACACTAATGTACTAACACATTAGACATCAATATTGATTTTGGTGGTAGTGAATCTGTTTAGGCCTCCGTGCACTACTTAAAACCTCAGTGTCTTATCTCCAGTCTTTTCTGTGAAAGTGAGAAAATTTTTATTCCAGAAGATGAATTAAGAAATCATACCATCCACTCATTCCCCTTAATAAGTTATGAATGTGTAGAGCAGAAAGGAACACATATTCTCACAGAAGACTTTCACAGAAAGAACATAGAATCATAGAAAGGACCTTAAAGATCATCCAGCCCCAAACATACACCCCTCACCCACCTATGTGCAGGGACACCCCCCATCAGACCAATTAGCTCAAGGCCTTATCTATTCTGGCTTTGAACACTGCCAGGGTTGGGGTATCTATGACCTCCTTGTGCAACCTCTTCCAGTGTCTAACAATCCTCACAGTAAAAAATTTATATCTCACTTAAATTTCCCCTCTTTCAATTTTTACCCATTA
>WAAG01066143.1:3141-96163 GCA_013390105.1 Tichodroma muraria
GAAAACTGTACTCTCTGATTCTTCAGATGCATTTATTTGCATGTTCAGTCTTCAACCTGTTCTGAGATGTGAGGTGCTATAAATATACACGAATAACCAGCTCCATGATCTATTTGGATCTGCTGTGCCTGTAGTGAACTGAGAGGAGTTTCATGCTCCCAGAGCTCAGTGTTTTGTACACAAAGCAGCCTCCTCTAAGTTTCTAAGGAGAACCAATGGTGCAGGAGGAATCCTTGTTCTCTTGTGGTACACAGCCCTTCTTCCTCAATCTGAAGAACCTTGTGTTGGTAATAAAACAATTCAGGAGGGTTTTTTAGGGCGCATCTGATATTAGGAGTTGGAAGAAAGAAGATCTTCCTGTTGTCTTGGAGAGGAAATGCATGTGAATCCTAAAGCCCAAAATGCTGTGTCTATGAAGATTAACTTGAAATAGGAATCTGTAATGAGTCTTTTCCATGGATATGTTTTACTGTTACACCTTTAGAGCTGATTGGAGGTGTAAGCACTGCTCTCACAGGAGCACATCTGTAGCACAGAGAGTGACAGCATTAACCAGGCAACTCAGAGAGTCTGGACTACTCTCAGATTTTACTGAAAAGCAGCAGTAGCTGTGTTGCAGTTCTTGCTCAGGGGATGTAGGTAATCTGGGTCTAACTGAGTCGGCCATGGGAGTAGGAAGGGTGTATTACCCACTGAAGACTTACATTCCCTTTGGACATGACATAGGAAAGTATTTCTATCAGGGAAATACAGTTCCTTCATAAAGTGTCTTAGGACTTGTTTATTTACAGATTGCAAGTCAGATAAATTTGTCAAAACATCTGTAACCTGCAGAATGAAAAGCAAAGCCAACCAACCTGCCCTTGGTGTTCTATTGCATGAATTATTTCATGTCTGACTGCTGAGTGTAGCATTCAATGAATATCCTGGCACGGTCACTGCCATTGAGGAGCAGACAGGAGCTGTGATGCTCTGTTGGGTTTGGACTGGGACATATTTTTCTTCTTTTTATTGAAAAATTGCTTACAGGTAAAGGCTTTGTTTGAGTTCTCCTTTGCTGTTTCATTTCAGGGCATGCTGGTGTGTTTGGGACAAGATTAGAACAGAATAACAGGAACGCTTATCAGAAGGATTGGGAAACAGATACTGTAGTGCTGAGTGGGTGTCATGGGGGAGGGTTTTTAACTTCCCTGGATAAGTGCCCAGCACAGGGGTAGATGTTGGAAAAATCATGTTGGCAGAGAATTGCATGTTGAGTCTCTGTGGGTGTGAGCTGAGGACGCCCCACAGCAGCCTGGAATCCCATCTCTGCTGTCTGGAATTGCAGGAATACGCAGCACAGGAGCTCTGATAGCTGAAAGGGCCAAGTTCCCTGTCAGAACAGTGTCCATGCAGGCCTCAGATGCAAAGAGATCTGTTTGTTAGAAATCAAAGCATTTCTTTCCGCAAGGTAAGAAACACAAGATTTTCAAACTTCTGTAACACACCAACTGTTCTTTGTTTCTTTTGGAAGAACTGTTTTCCTACAAGCTCATTGAAGCCAGCACTTGTCTCTGTTACTGCTCATGGTTCCCATCTCACAGAGATCACTGCCACTGAAGGACTGACAGCAATGCACTTTAGTGGGATGGGGAAGAGCTGCTGGCTCTAGCAGCCAGGTGTCACATTGGGAAGGATTGTGAAAATTAGGAAGTCTCTGAAGGTGCATGCTAGAAGGTTACTGGGAACCAAATTTCTTATTTTTGTGCCTTAACTTTCCTCTGAAATACAAGCTGTGGTGCATGTGCATTTGGGGAATGGGAGTGTGGTTTTAACACCAAGCTGGCCCCGAACAAATCCTCAAACTTCATAGTCATTATACAATTACTTATGCCCCCTGTGTGTGCTTGAAATTAATGTACATGACAGCCAGAGAGCCATCAGAACAGGATATGAAACAGGAACCTCTGGAGTGAGCGTGAGCCGGACGCAGATGTAAAAGCCTTCAGGAGCACACGCTGCTTGCTGACGTTGGTCAGAAAGGGGGTGGCCCAGAATCCCAGCCCAAGCAGATGTGTTGCAATAGGCACAGGAAGAGATCAGTCTTAGTGTCCCCTGATGGCTTCTCATGGAGACTTGAGGCTATGCCAGCTTTTGTCTGTGATCCAGCCTGGATCTGGAATGAAGCGTTTCTTTCCCAGACATGATGTGTTCATATTTTGGTGTCTGTGAAGCAAAGACTTGACGTGAACCTGGACGGGAGAGCAGCAGCTTCTTATAACTTCTCTCTATTTGCATAAGAATTAGCCAGAGGAAGAAAAATATTTATGCTGTTTTTGTATGTGAAATGTAGAAACTGCAGGGATTCACACTGAGGTTTTCCAGCTATGCTGTCACAGTTTTGCAGCCCACACTGCAAGTTCACCCCAGAGCATCTCCCACAGTGATCAGCTCCAGCCTCTAGTCCCGTGTAACCTCTTCCCTTTCTCCCTGCCCTCCCCAGATCCTGGCATCTTCCTTATCTCTGATACCCCTCATCTGACCCCTCCATTCCTGGTCTCATGGTGTCTCCTCCAGAAGCTGGAAAAATTGACAGGTCTGGCAGGAGATGCAGGAAGGGAACCTGGGGTTATCTCAGTGTGCAGGTTATCCAACGGTTGCTCTCAAGAAATGTATCTGGGAGCAGTCCAAGTCATCCCAAGCTGGAGACAAGTGGAGGCTGGGCGGGTGAGTTCCTCGGGACCAGCTGTCTTGTGGATATGGGGGAAAGATGAGAACTCCGAAAATAGTGGTGGAGGCGCCCTGAAGGCAAAAAGAGGTGCCTGAGATTGAGAAATGTGGAAGGAAAGTTATTTTTTTGGTATGCATTTGAGGACTTTGAATTAGCTTCCTCTGCAAGGAAGGGCTTCCTGGAATTCTTTGACCGGTTTTATACCCAGAAGGGAATTCTTTGGCACTGGATTCAACGCACACATGGGATTTCACTTTGCAGTGAGGCCGCCCTGTGACAAACCACCTCCAAAATGTTATCAGCAAAGTTTTCCTGAGGTGCAAACTCTGTGACTGCTTCCACGTTAGACTCCTGCTTGCTCATTCCTCGGATGGTTTGTCAAAACTTCATAACATTTAGGCTGCTTTTCCTTGCAGTGCTGAGTCATTCTCTGAAAGGAGTGAGAATTAAAGGGTTTGTTACTGTAAATTTTGCTAGCCTCTGTCTGAAATCCAAGTGAGAAAAACTGCAATGTCAGTTCGCTCAAAAATGAGCTTTTAAAAGAACCTTTGTCCTCAATACTTTTATATGTAACACTTGCACATATTTTGTTTTCTCTGTCACTTGTGGTCTCTCTAATTACACCACGGGAATCTGAACCGTGGCAGGATCAGACACAGAAAAAGCATGACCAAAGGAAAACAAGTTTTATTGGTTTTAAGTAGATTTTTCAGTCTAAGAGGTGACTTTCCTGAAAAGGCAACGTGACATCCCTCTGTTTGCAAAGGTTCTTTTGCAGCCCAGAGAAGCTGTGGCTGCCCCATCCCTGGAAGTGTCCAAGGCCAGGGTGGATGGGGCTTGGAGCAGCCTGGGATTGTGGAAGGTGTCTCTGCCCATGGCAGGGGGTGGAACTGGATGAACTTTAAGTTCCCTTCCAACCCAAACCGTTGTGGGATTCTGTGATTCATGTCCAGGACACACCAGTGCGTACAGGGACTGGTGGGGCATGTATGTGCAACCTCTTTGCTGGGTACAACCAAAGCCATAATTTTAAGGATTATCCTCATTCACACAGAGGAAAATTCAGTTTTCCAAATTCTTTACTGGTGATGAAACGTAAGCCAGAACACTGTTGAGTGTTCTGATCTCAGTGTGAGCTGATGGAGTTTGCAATAAGAAAAATTATCCTTCAGTTATAGGCTAAACATGTTTAAAAGAAGTCACTGAGACATAGATGGTATGGAGCTCCATATTACTATTATTATACTCAGTAAAAAAGAGTCCATAAGCTCTCTCTCTCCTCCCTCCTCTGTTAAAAAATTAGTGTCTTTGTCACATGTAAGAGCTGTACAAGTCACAGGAACAAAACATGTAGGTGTTCTGAACAGTCATTAAACAACATTTGTTAAGCACACCAAGTTCTGGACTAATTCATTCTGTAGCTCTTCTGTTTCATGTGCTCAGGTGATAAAGAATTATGCAGAACTTCCATCAGTGGCAATTTTATTTCTTGCCTTGAAACAAATGGTGACTCAGAATGAAAATGTCACTCAGACTCTGTGGCTGCTGGTTCCAGTCACCCTCTAACTAGAAGGGGCTCTGTTGGAGATGCCGGAGCTCAGACCACCTCTGCAGGGATAAGGCAAGAATTAAACTCCACTCTCAGCAGAAAAGGCTGAAAGTTGATAAGCCACGAGTTTAAAAATGTTACATTCAGTGGTTCTTCATAGAAAGGGCACTATTGATGAAAGAGAAACATTTCATGGTAAGAAGTCAGTCCTCCCAGATGTTAAAATGGAATGGAAACATTTTCCCCATTTTTGTACAGTTTTTTCTTCTAGATAATATTTCTAACTTCTTTCTGAATCTTCTGTGATCTGTGATAATGGTATCATGCAATTATATGGTATGATAATGACACACAATACAAAGATTACTTATTAAATATTTATATATATAGCATGGCACTGGTTTTGGCTGTGGTAGTTGCCATCAACACAAATGTCCAGGAGGAAGCATCCAGCCCTCAGGCACTGTTTATACACTGGGAAAGTTTGGGAACTTCTGGTCTTGGGGTTGGATGCTCCCACTAGCACTGTACTTGATATGCACTCCCACTCAGGATTGAGTCTACCTACCTTCTCTGCAGAGTTTGAAATGCCACTGCTCTGAATGATTCTTCGCCTACAGAAGGAGGGAGGAATTCAAATCAGCTGGGGAGCAAAGCACTCTCCGCTGGGAATAGGAGGAAAGAGGGCTTCTGGTGGTGGGAGAAGTGGGGGAGGAAATGAAACCACTTTTGGGGAGAAGTGGGTTCTGCAGTATGGGAGGATATGGATGAAGTGGGACAGGATGTGAGAGCACCAGACATTGGCAGAGGGGAAAGGAAAATGGATGTTCATCAAGCCCTAACCAGAGGAAGGAAATGAAGGATAATACAGTGATGGAAAATACCCTAAAATTTGTTTTTTGTCCATGAGGATACCCAGCCTGATGCTTTGAGGTGACCCTTGTCTTCCCAAAACTGTCTTCCCAAAACATTTCTTCCTAGGTAGGAAGAAATGCTGCACTTCTGGCCAAATCCCTGCAGCCCCAGCAGTGGTTTTAGCAGTGCCATCCCCTCCAGGAGCTGCTGAACACCCTTTCAGCTCCCTGCAAGGAGCAGGAGCCAGTTCTGGTTCCTGGCACACGTCACCCCTCTGTGTGCCCTGTGCTTGCTCTGCCTGTAAAGCTGAGAAGCCCAAGCATGAGGTGGGAGAGATCTGCAAAAGGAAAGGAAGGCTCAGGGAAGAGTGTCTCTGCTTGCGTAGTTGGGTGAGGGTGTTTTCGTTGTAGAGCTCCCTATTTTTAGGTTTTATACTTTGCCATTGTCTCCTTTGCTGAGCTGCTGCCTCCTATTGCTTCCCTTCACTACAGTGTGATTATAAAAGATGCAATTTTGACCTCATCGTGTTTTGGATTTGCTCCTGGCCTGCTTATCATGCTAAGTGAGGGTTCCTAGGGAAGGAACATCAATCCTGACAGGATCCAAGGCTCCAGGGATAAAACGACCTGACTTCTATCTTAGTATGTCAGCATTACCACACTTGGCTGTGTCAGGTATCCACAGACTTGAGATAGGCTTTTACAAGGTGCTCCTCAGATACTTTTTTACAAATTCATTTGGAGATTTCCCCGTTTGCCTTCCTGTTTTTAAGTCTTGAGAATGCAGATGGGTCGGTTGCACTTTAAGACTTCCTCATGCAATCAGGTTGGAGAAAAAATGTTTAGACATAATTATATACCCCCAGGAACTGGATCTCATTCAACTTGCAGAAAGATCACAACAGTTAATAGCACTGTACTGGACTGAAAAAGTCCAGACAAGAAAAATCACACATAAAATGCCTCTGCATTAGTTGCACTAGTTTCTATTTATTTATGTATTTACAAGTTCATTTACTGCAGTGGTAGTGCAGAAGTATGACCTATTTTGTTTAGATAAAATCAAAACATGTTCCTAAAAGTGAAAGAGTGAAATCATATGGATTGTCATTGATAAATCAGGCAGATTCACCATCTTTTGAATGCTTCTGGTTTAGGAAGGACAACACTGAAATGTAAAATACCTGCTCTTCATTATGCAGTGGAACTGGAAGACAGCCAAAGTGGACAATCTAGTCCAGCACTGATTGCTGGACAGTCTAATCCAATCTAGACTGGTCTGAAGGGAGTCTCGTTTGTCCCTGGAGCAGAGGGAGCGCTGCCTGAGCTGTCCACACTGTTTGGATACCAAGCAACTTTCCACATCTGCCCTGCTCTTGATTTCCCTCCTTTCTGAGAAAGTTCTGAATGCTTCTTGAGTACATTCTCTGTGTTTTGAGATAACACGTGAAAAGGAAACTTCTTGATAATTGTTTTTTTCTGTTAGCTGCTGGGGAAGTCTTTTCTTTTTTCCCTTCCCAGATTCACATGACTCTCAGGAGTCGAGGAGAAGATAGGTAAGCACTAAAAACAAACGCAGAACCATCTGGTGTGTGGAGGAGGGACGACTCCCACACTGAGCTCAGCACTAACGCGAGGCATCTGCGCGGGGCTGGGGCGGCGGGGACGGGGATGCGCAGCACAATCAGCCACGGGGAGATCTGGTAGCTAAACACCTTGGGGGATGAATGATGGTGCCCAGGCACCTTTCCACAGCAGCCTAGGGAGCCCCAGTGCAGAGGGAAGGGGTCAGGGCAAGTGGGGTTTTGCATTCTCACTGCGTTTTAAGTGTTGCTGTATTTGGTCCCTGTAAAAAAGGGCAACAAAAAAAAAATCAGGAGTGGTTGTTTGGCCCAGGAGAGTTTCAGCTTCTTTCCTCAACTTTCATGATGGACACAGCATTCCTTAAGGGGCTGAGGGGAGGACAGAAATTCCTCATTGGAAGCTTCTTCAGGCTGTGTTGATACAAGGAAAAATGGATTCCCTGTATTAGTTTTCTAGCGAGCCGGAAGTCTTGTAGACAAACCAGCCCCAGACTGGGGCTGTTGCATGCAGCAGCACTGCCAGACCTGAGATGAACTTGCTAACTCCTCACACATCCATTGGGCAAAACTGACTGAGCTTCCAAAAAATCCTACTGCCTGTTTTGGGGTCATGTTCAGCCCTCACTCCAGAGCTACTGCTGAGAGAGACCTGTTCTTGCTGGGAGTGAAACGGGTGCTTTCTGAGGCTGGGATAAGATGGACTGTCACAGAGCCAGCAATAAGAGTGTGATGCACATCAAGCTGCTGAGCAGTGCCACCCTACTCTGTGTAAAGCCTTTTACCTGCTCTTTTACCTCCATTTCTGAGTGAGCCTAATGATACTACCTAAGGATACTCCCGAAGGCATAAGTGGTTCATATTTACAGCAAGCTTCAAAGACATAAATGGCTACAGAGTGGTAAAGTATCATTATCTGCCACTTTGGAGAGATGCTCGAGATTTTTAGAAAATTGGGCTGTTTATTCTACAATTCAGTGGAAAAATAAGTCTCTATAGAAACTACCACTTAAGAGGTATTTACATTTCTCTACTATGAAGCATCTTGAGAAAGAGCATTCCCATAAATAGCAAACTGAAGTTGTTACATTTAGTATAATAAGGTAATATTTACAAAAGACAGTGTATGTTCTAAGTATTATTATGGGGTTGCTGTGGATCCATGGAATATATTGTTAGGAGACTCAGATTTCCCAACAGGAAAAACAGTGACGTGTAAAAGTAATGCGTAAAAATTCCTTTGTGCCCTCCCTGGTGATGAAGCTGCCGTGAAACTGAAGATTGAAGCTAATATCTCTGGCAAAGCTGATCCTTTAAAAGTTCATTTCTGAGTAAGATTGCAAGAAAAACACCCACATTTTTAGCTGAAGGTGCCCTTATGTGCGTGTACTTGCAGTTAGAATTTGGGTATTTGTTACTGGTACTGAGCTGGGCAGTTTCCTTCAGCTCTGCAGTTGTAAAGCACCACATGAGTGTGCCGGTCTGTAGTTATCTAATAGTGAAAGTGATACAAAGAGAATAAAGGAAACACAAATAGCATTTTTTTGTGTTTGCAGTGGTGGTAAGAGAAGTGGATCCGGAAAGGTTGGTGTGCAGTGGATTGTGAGCTGCATCCCTACTTCCATGCTGTGTCCATCTTTTTCAAGGAATATATCAAGCATTGCAAGAGCATTCTTTGAAAAGACATCTGAAAGATTCAAGTGCCTGAACATCATTGATGTCTTCTTTGGTGGTTGAATGCTCTGAAAAATATCAGTCAACACCTTTAATCAGGCCAGTAGCAGTGGAAGTTTATGCTCCAGATGTCAATTAATCACTCCAGCGATAAATAATGGCTGAGGTGGTTCTTGGTACCAAAACATCGCACGGTGGCTTCTGCAGGTGCAGAAGAAGCACGTAGGAACCAGTATTGTCTTTTCAAGGTAATAGTTTCAGTCAATTAACTAACAAATGCAACCCCCAAATAACAGCCAATAAAAAAAAGGAGGGGCCAGACTGCTGCTTCCTAAATCGGATTTGTTCTCTGACAAATGACTGAATTACAGGCCTTAATAACCAGGAATTGTATCGGTGCTGTCTTGACCCATTTACTCGATCCTGGTGTCTCTCCCATGCCTTTGTTTTGTTGTTTTTCTTGCCCAAGATTCTCAGAAGCCTTGAATGCAAGACATAATGACACAGCTCCTGCCCTGGTAGCACACTGTGCAGTCTTTTGTTTCAAGCACACAGCATGCACCCAGACTTGCTCATAAAATATCCATAGCAAAATCATGCGATGCCTGTCTCTCTTATACATTTTTAAGAGCTGTGCCCTAAATCCACTGAAAGACTGAGGCATGAATAGAAGAATAATCCTTCCTATCATGTGGGTGAGAAAGGAGTTGGGATCAAGTAACTGGACATATAAAATGAGCCATGTGAATTTGCTGACTACCAAACTTCTGCTATGGGAACATAGGATCTCTTGAAATCCAGCTCTTTTGTCTAATGGATGAAAAGTGTTTTGTATAATAGAACAGAGGAACTTTGCACAATAAAAATGGAGCTGGTGTAAAGAAAGGTCAGAGAAACAACAATTCAAGAGTCAGAAGATGGTGAGGACCATGTGTATTGGTAGAAGGTACCTTCTGATTTCAGGACAACTAAGGTGAGGGAAATGTGTCTTTATAACAAATTACTTTTGAAATGTGGAGTGGTTGCTCTTACTCCAGAAATGAATCTTGGGAATTCAATTCTATACATTGAAAAAAATGGCCTTCATTGTTCTACCCTTAGGAGAGAAGTAGGGAACCTAACACCATTCCACATGGATGTTCAAAGGAGAAGGGAATGAGCTGCTAGGAATGAAAGAGAATTGGGTCTCTACATCCCTAAGGCTCTTTATAAAATGATGTCTACACCTCTTGTCAGGAGTCCTCTCATCTGATCTTTTCTGTAGAACTGTACTGTCTTTAATTTGGAAAATATACACTCCAACTAAGTCTTGGTGCCATACTTCCTTTCCCTATTCAGCATCTCGCATTGGAATAATTTGTAGATGTCCTCAGAGGTGCATCCCACTCTTTGGTCATGTCCATGGGATTTCAGGTGTATAGATGGGGCTCAGAAGCAGCTGGCTTTCCTTCCATGGAAGGTGGGAGGGGATGAGGAGGGGATGGAGACATGGCCTTTACCAGGAGCAGGACATTGTGTTCCTGCTCCTGCATTACTGCCCAGCATTGCAGAGCCCCTTGCAATTCCCAGGGCCCGTCCTCCTTAGGGAATGTGAACCTCTGTCCTGAGGCAAGGTATGGAAATAAATGGCATTGGAATTTTCTGTCAAAGTTTACAGCTGTACGGCTAAAAGCAGATTTCCATAACCCAGTGGGGATGTGCTAACTGAGAACAGCCCCACACAGCCACCTCCATGGGTGCATTCCTCGGTGGGTCAGAAGCTCCCAAGAAAGCAGCACAGTGTTTTCTGGGAAAAAGCTGGAGAGAAAAAGTAGCTTCGGCATTTAGGAATTGATTTCTTCAGAACATGCTCCCAAGTTCTTGGGTCTCTGGAGTATAAGGTGATGCACAAGTCTTCTGGTGCTTTTGCACACTTAAACCCCAAAGCCAGGGGCTCTGTAAGAAGAAAATAAGAAAGCTTCATAATGCATTCTCGGGAGCCTTGACTGTGTGAACTGGGACTGCACAGATTTCTGTTATTAGTTCATCTCAGCTCAGAACAGATCATGTATTGTCCTCAGTTGTTCCTGGTGTCACTCCCTGAGCTTGGTGGAATTCTTTGAGTGTGCAGGATCAGTGTTTGCTGGTTAGAAACAGGCCAGAGGACAAATCAGCCTCCATATACTCTAGGACTTCACTCTGAAGAAAATCCCTTTGACAGAATCTTCAGTAACTAACTTATCAGACAACTTTAAAAGCACAGTTTACTGTAACTATTAATTTTGGATTTTTCTATTTTGGTCATCTGCTTTTTAAAATGACTTGTTACTAGAACTGCCTTTGCAACTTGTTACTCTTTTCTACTTTCAGTTTCCCTCTGTACTGACTTGTTTGTAAGTAGGCTGTAGTGGTTTTCTGAAAATGGAACTGTGATGATTGCTGTGTTTTCTTATACAAGACCTGTATTTAAAACAAACAAACAAACAAACAAAAAACCCAACAAGAAACCAAACCCAAAAAACCCAAAAAACCCAAAACCCAAGTGACCACCATAAAACCTAACCTAGCCAAAATCTTAATTCTTTCCCCCAAGCATTTAAGTTACTACTATTAAGACAAATTTAACACAGGCACTATAATTGCTTCACCAAGATACTGTATTCACATCTAATTTGAGATTTTTAATAATATTTTCATTGTTAAGGGGTCCTGTTGTGTGCAGGGAGTGAGTGCATAGATCAGCTTGAACATGTGATATGTGGATACTTGACCAAACCTGCAGGGGATGAAGTTTTCGCAATCATGGTTTGCCTCCTTTCTTTGTTTGTTTTACAAATAGCAACCTCAATTTTGCATTTCTGTCCCTGGATCCCAAATAATGTCAGGAGGCTTCAGTATCTCAGACCTCATGGTTTGAGAGTAAGGAATTGCAATTACCAAAATACCCTGATTTTCAGCACACCTCTCAGGAATTATTATTGGTATTATTACTGTATTGATGGTATTATTAATATTGCCTCTGTATTTCTATTTTGATATCCCCTTTGATTTTTCTGATAATTTTCATATGGTAACTTTGATTCTTTTCTCTTTCCCTTTTTAATTACCTCAGGTTACTTCAGACACAGATTTTTTGGTCAGTAGGTGACCTCAGCTGTTGCTATCATCAGCTGGTACCAAAATCAGCAATATCTACTTGGCTCACATTTCATCTGGGCTCTTGAGTGTGGTTAGAGGAGCTGGGTTCCCAAATCAAGAGTATGGGATACTCTCCCTGCCTCTCTTCCTCTGTTCTGTGGGAAGTTCCATCCTGGTGGGTTCCTGTTTTGGGTGAGTGAGCGGGGACTGAGCAGCCACGTCCCCTGCACATGCTGCTCTGGCATTTGGCTGACAACACTCCTCCAACACTTCCCTGCAAAGCTGTGCTTGCCATGTCGGGCCTGGCAGCGCCTGGAATGAGCCATTTCCTTCACATCTCCTTTGCCTGTAACAATCTTGAACTTGTTGACCCATGTGCCTATTAATTATTGATATAATGATGCATTATTTAGGCTTGTTTCAGCAGACAGATACATTATTACTAGGCAGACATTTGCCAGACAGGCTGATAGATAGCATCCTAAAAAAGTCTCCACTTGCCTTTGTACAGTAAATGCCTGTAACTTCATTACTTTCCTCCCAACCCCCTCCTCTTCGTACCATGAAACCTTAATAGGAATCTAAGTGTAATAATGATCTCTTTAGACAACGGGCTTAATCTTGACTGTGTTGGAGTTGTGGTCCTGATGTTGGTCAGGCCTCAAAAATACAGAGGAATTCACCTTCACCAATCTGCTAAAGCTGGTTTTCCTAAGGTGCAATGAAATTATTTTGTTTTTCAACCCCTCGCCGTAGAAAGGAGAACTGATTTCTCCCTCGGTTGCTACGAGCTGTGTTGCAACACTCCAGAGCTGCAGGCAGAGCTTGATGTGTATCTCCCAGGGAAACCTGCCTTTGATTTTGTCTACGGATCCAAGGAAAAGGCGTATCAAAATGAATTATCTGTAATTTAAAACATGCGTGCGGAGCGTTTTGGAGCCTTTGGAACTGCAGCGTCGCTCCAGCGGAAGGAAGAAGGAGAGAGCCGAGTCCCGGCGGGAGCTGCGCCGGGATGAGGAGCGCAGTGCGCGGTCCCAGCTGACAGCGGTGCCGGGACAGCTGCTCACGTCTGCTGCTGTCCTCCTTCCTCCCCTGCTGCCCTCCTTCCTCCCCTGCTGCCCTCCTTCCTCCCCTGCTGCCCTTCCCCCTCATTCTGCTCTCCCTCCTCCTCCTCTGCTCGTCAGCCTTCGCTGTGTCGCAACCGCCTCCATCTCTGATGTCAAACCCCGCTGCTCCACACGCCGTCCCTACGAAAGCAGAAGAGGCACAAAAAGAGGAAGGAAAGCAGACGAAGGACAAGAAATGCAGACTCGAGTGGTACAAGTCTGACGGCTCGTTTGATTTCCAGGGGGTTCCTCGGAAGAAAGAGTCAGTTCTGGAGAAGCAATTTCAGAAAGAATCAGCTGCTCTTTTCAAAAGTGATCTGGCACCAACTGCTTCATGCCGTGTGGGCACGTCCTGCTGCAGTCAGACCCACAGTGGGGTTCTCCTGCTGACACCTTGGGTGCCTGTGCTGAATGTTTTCATTCTTTGTGAGTCACTTTTGTCTCATTTCTGATCCCCTGCTACAGCAGAGCCAGGAAAAGCTCCCTTAGTGCAACCCCAACTTGACCAGTCTGTTTGTCCCCATTGCTCAGGGTCATTTCCTTCTCAGACTCCCATCATTATGGGGGTCACACTAATATTTTCCCTGGCTTTCAGGAACACCAGCCACACTGCTCCCCTTCCACAAAACCAGCATCTCACCCTCAGAATGTGTTAATCCCTTCATTTTCCCCTGTTCAGCCACACTCCCAGAAGTCCAGCCTTGTTCAGCAGGAGGGCAGCTCTTCCTAAGGGATCTTTTGGGTCTGTCCAAAAAACTGTTAACAACAGACCTGGACAAAGGAATAATTGAGGAAACCTGCATCGATTTCCTGACTGCTGCACAGTGTATTGTGTGTCTTTGTCAGCAGCTTTGAGATGTCCAGGTTTCCTCCAGCTCATGCCTTCTCCCCTGATTTACACAGTCTGTCCTATTCCTGCTGACATTTTGTTGTTCTTTGTCCAGACAGCTCAGTGAGTGACTGTCATCATCTCATTTGTCAACTATCTCCTTCATCCAGTCTGTCCATCAGGCAGCCATCACTATCAGGCAATCCCAGCCTTCCACAAGACAGTTCCCAGCCCTTTAAACTTGTAAAATGGTTTTCCTTAACCATTTTTTTTCAGTGGTCCTCCATTTGAATAGGTGAGCACCAGAGTTTAACAGCCCTCCCTTGTAGTCCTGGATAGGATGGAAGAATTTATCCTGTCACCTGTTGTGGATTTTATATCTGTGTAGGGACAGAGAAGCTGCTAACTCCCACACTCAAATAAAATTTTAAGTCTGACATGAATAAATGTGTAAAATGCAAGTCCCTAACACTGAATACACAAACTCTCTGTAGACTGTCTAAATTATTTCAGGCTAGTTTACTGAAATTAAATTACATAAAAGTCATACAAAGCAGCACATTGTTATGTAAAACTCTACAAAGCAAGTGCTGTGATTTTAACTGAGTTGAACAAATAAAAAATTAAATGTAATTTTTGTTCAGGGCCATGTGTTAGCTTTTGAAAACAAAAAGGAAATAAATGAACCAAGTCACACAAAACATATGTCTGCAGAATAATGATAAAATATATACTGTGGCTGGACATCTTGGAAGTGTGGTTTTAATTCTTGCTGGTGTTGTGGCTGGAGGCTTTTGTTGTGCAAAAAGGCTACTCTGTGTTCATTTTACAATACAGAATGTTTTTTATTCCTACTACATCGGGAATAATGTAATCCTCTTGGAATAACATGGACGGTTCTGAGTCCTTCAGCTGACACACCTTCCTGGGAAGTGCTGGGAATGTGCAAAAGGTACCACTCAGTGCTGCTGACAGTGGTCATCCCTGCCAGGGTATGAAGGAGATTGGCTTGGGGCACCAAACCATAAACTTTGAGGCCAAGGATTCCAAAGGGAGGTTTAGCTGAGACCAGCTGGATTTAAGCAGTTTCACACAGAAGCTCTGACGCTGTGCCCTCAGGGTCGCTTTGTTAAAAAAGCTGTGTGAGAAGTTTCTGTGCTCCCTATTGTGTGCACACTGATTTGGGAACACAGGAGGTGATGGTGGCTCTGGCCATGGCAGGAAGACTCTTGCAGTGTCTGGCTGGAAAGGCACTTGTCTCTCTTGGCACGTTCCCATCGCCGAGTCCCCGAGTGCTGCGTCACGTCCCTGTCCCTCCCAGGGCAGTGCAGTCCTGGGGCATTGCTGGCAGCACTCAGGGCATGGGCCAACACTGTAACAGCTTAATTAGCTCTTCCTTGTTAAGCAGGATTTCATAATGTAGGTACACGTGTTTAGCTGTCAGCTCCATTCTTGCAACAAAAGGAAAACCAAACCAGTAATAAATAGAGAATTGCACAAGCCAATCTCCAAATAATGGCATTGGGTGGAACACGAGGATTAGGAGCTGTGGCTACAAAGCAGATTGGTGCTTCCTATTCCTTCTAAAAACACAGCTCTTCAGACTAATGCAGCAACCAAAGGGGATATTGAAAGCCTGGAGATATCTTTGCTTCCCTCCTGGAGCTCCTGATCCAGGTCTGTAGAAGTGAGGAACTGAGCCCCATGCCTTGTCCTTTCCCTCTGACAACTGGTTTAGTTCCAGAGTACTGAGCAAAAGCCCTGCAAATTCACCCTCCTACTTCCCATTGTGAGAGTCCCTGACACTGCACAGGCCTTTGAGCTCCCAGGTCAGGAAGAACTGAGTAACCAGGCACTGGCTTCTCAATATTACTTTGAATGGCTGTAGAAAGAGATTTCTAAATGTGTAGATAAATCAAGCATTAAAAATAGAGGTAAAATTATTGCAAAAGTATGGAAAATTTACTTTTAAAAATCACCCATATCAATTTTTAGAGGTCGTAGCTTAGATTTAGAAGGTAATGATTCATATTTGTAGCATTTCATTGTATCACATGAAATTTTATTTTTTGGTGAAGGCAGGTTAACATGACCAGTAGATGCGTATTCATCTCTGAGTACATTTGTATTGAAATCAATGAGTAACTGAAATGATTAATACCATTCCAGATTTCTTCGAACAACATTAAGCTACAAATGTCTTATTTTTAAAACCCCAGTTTTCTTCAGACGTTTATTTTTGAAACTGTGGTAGTACTGCATACCTAAAATATGAATGCATTTAGAGTGGTGGAATGTCCTCATAATAGAATATATTATACATAGGCTTCTAAAATATAATGGCTTCCAAAAGCATATTGCAAAATTTAGATTTTGAACACCAAGTTCCTACAGTACTGTCCAGATTAGATAAAAAACAAAAGAAAGAAACAAACAAAAAACCTTGAATCTGAGTTTTTCACAGATGTCACTAAGACAACTTCTTCTGACTTCATTATTTACATGCCAGAATCACAAAATTCTGGAAAAAGTGAGGAGAAGGGGTTCTTTGGGACAGAGGTAAGAGATACCTGAAATATCAGTTCCAGAGTGATTCTCCTCACCCCCAGCTTTGCTGTGCTTTTTCCTGGGAACTTCCCTGGCTTGGGCAGGGATTTATCCTGATGGGTCGTTGTTGTGCCCCACAGCTGTCCCCAAGTCCTCCCCTTCTCTGTCCTGAGTCACACACTGTGGATGGCAGCGTGTTGGGACAGGGCAGAAAGGGACAAAATCACCCAGCACTGGGGGATGAGAGACAAACCCAGCTCAAAACCTTGGCACCTCCATTTTAGGGTATTTCAGCTGACAAGACCCCTTTGAAACTCTTGTTCATGACATGGATTTTTGCAGAAGTGCCTGACACTTAATGATGGCACAGCAGTAATCCCTAAGACTTTCTTCCTTCACAAATTGAAGTTATGACCCCATTTTGCTTGTAAATTAACTTGGATTATCACCTAGGGCAAATAATGCTCTTGATAAAAATGTTACTGACACATTTGTTGTTTACTTGAATCTAGACATAAACATGACCTTTGAACACTGTGAGGAAGAAGCACTTTTTTCACACATTTCGCATTTTTCACCAGAAAAACAAAAACTTGGAGATGATTTTATCCACAATTGTTTGCTTAATTATTAACATATTTTTTAATGAAATGGGAACGTTTTGTGGGGGAGAGAGGAATAATTTTCTGGGCAGTTCTATTCTGAACTGAACCCATCTGACATGGATATAATCAAGATTTTACAACTACTTCAATGGATCAGTGCAGGAGGGAATCATTTACACTCCCCTGGAAGTGGAAATGCTGCACATGCACCATCATCAGGGACGACGATGGTTCAACTGAACCTCAAAAAGAATGCTATTAAGCTTTTTGCACTAATTATGCTTAAACCCATCTCTCTAGTGATACTGGGGCTAATTTTTAATTGATACCCTGAAATCAATTCCTCCATGGACAGGCAGTGGTTGATGATGAACTCTCGGGGAAGGGAAGCCAATATTGTCCTGTCAGCAGTCAGGTACATTACAGCCCTCGCTGTGCGTCTCCTCCTGATGTGTTTTGATGGTGCTCATTTCTCCTGGCATGCTTTTAGCTCCCAGGGATTCAGATGTGTCAGCTACTATAGCTGTAAGAAAACATTGATGATGGATTTATAACAGCCAGACTTCAACTTAGTGACCTGAAAAACGGCTGTGGATTTGCTTTTGCAGCAAAATTGGTCTTACCCATACAAATCCCTTGCTTCCTAAGTTCCCTTATCTGTATTTTAATGAAACATTTTATCCCGGTTATAATTCATGACTCTTGTCAGAATAAGTTTTCTCAATGAGGCATAGTTGGGGTAGCTACTGAATTTATGGGAAGGAATCAGCTTAATCTCTTTAAAAGCAAAGTTGTCTTCTGAAGTGTCAATTGAACTCTACAGAATGATAGTTCTGAAATATTTCCCTGTCTGTGGGAAGGAGGGGTTTCTCTGGCAGAGAGATGCTGGAGCTCTGTCAGGGCAATGGTTGGCCAAGGTTGTATTCCTGAGCCAGCCATTCCAGCAAAAACCCTGATAGATTATTAAATAATGAATTAAATATATCTCATGTTTATTTTCCATCTACGTTCTCCCTTTGGAGGGGGAGCTCCCAGGGACAGTGTCAGCTCTGGGCTGTTCGCACTAGATTTGTTGGAAGCTTTACTGAATCTCCTGAGAGAAAAAAGAATCTGCCCAACAGCAATCCCATTGGATGAAGTTAGGAGGTGTTGGGTCACTTTCAGCCTGATTATGGATTTTCCTGTGTTCTTGGATTAGGTATTCAACCCATTCTTTCTCAATTTCCCATCTGCAAAATGGGAAAGGCAGTATTTCCCTCACTGACAAGGAACAGGCCTCTGCTTAGGTACCATCCCAAACTGTAGGATAGATCTGGGATATGTTCTTGGACTTGTTTTGTCTCAAGTAAAGAGGGTTTCCCACATGCAAGTGAAACAGGATCTCTCTCCTACAGCCGTATTTTGAGGGCTAACTGGATTAGGGAGGACAAGTAAAAGGAGCAGCATTTTAAAATTATTTCTGTGCTGCAAATCAGTTTAAGTGTTTTGAAGTTGCATAAGATCATCCCCTGTGGATGTCAGACAGAAGGAGCCAGATTATTTAGCTTTGAAGTACATCAGAAAGTGGCTTCTTCCCCTCCCTTCTCCGGCAATTCCTCTAATATTTCTTCCATCCCACAGGGAGAATTTAGCTCCTAGAACAGGCTTCCCCCAGAGCACCTCTGAGTGCATCCCTAACAGAGTCATGGGGATGTTGTAGCATTTAATTCCTAACCAGAAACACTTCCCTTATGGACAGGTTCCTGAACACACCCTAGGCTGAGGGCAGACAGCTGTGGTTTTCCTTCGGTTTCGGGAAACTGGGATAACCTCCCTTCTGCAAGTCACTAATGGAGATGTTTGGCTCCTGGCACCCACTGCTGCAGTGGTGAGTGCAGAACAGAAGTTACTGAGCAGTGAACAGGGAGAAATCAGGCAGAAGAAGAGCAGGATGTGCCCAGTGTGCTGCTCTCCTTTAGCATTTAATCTGAAAATTCACTCTGTCCTTGGCCTCTGGATTGAAGCAAAACTTACCAGAGTGGGTTTAGTGGGATCGACCTCTCTGGAAGCACAGTAGGAGCAAAGACCCTCTGGCCATGGTCAGTCATTCGATGGTTTGGTCAGTACCACGCTGGTCTGGATGTCCACCCAGCATGGTGGTCCACCATGTCAGGTGGGTCAGGACAGTGAATAAAGGAGCTCTTCACTCCTGGAGGAGACTGAAAGCATTTGCATCCTCACAAGGGGTCAACGGGCCCGGGAGAGCAGAGCTGCTTCGAGGTGCTCAGCTTTGTAAGCAGTGCACAGCCCTGTTCCTTGGCCTGAGGAGACAGCAGAGCCCAGAAAATGCTGCTGCTCTTTGTGGGGAGAAGGAAACTGAACCCCATTCCCTCTGCATCTCCACCCCATTGACTGAGCCCTTCCAGCCTCCTCGCAGGGGCCCCAGCCACTGCTCTGCCCCGTGGGAGCTGCGCCGGGAGTTCCTACCTCTTGTTTACAGCTCCCTGCTCAGACCTGGTGTCTGCTCTCTCCTCTCAGCTAATTTGCAGACAGAGGCCTCGAGGGCTTTGGGTTGGTGCCACCAGACTCGGAGCTCCAGCGGTCGTGTTCTCTCCCAGACAATGACTTCAGTAGCCTCGGGGCACCCCAGAACCGCCTAACAAACATCTCTCCTAACTAACTTATTAACTGATTGCTCTAGTAAGATAATAATTAACACCCTTACTTGTGCCTTGGCTCAGCCAAAAATATTCTCAAGTGGTCTTAGAAATGCATAAAACGAATAAATGATTTATGTTTACTATTTTTTATGGAGCTACTTATTAGCAACGTTCTCATACAGAGAACTGTAAAAACACCCCTGGTTTCGTTACAGATTTAGAAGGTAGTAATGAAAAGCTGTAGGGAATAAAATGGGGAAACACTCCCTGAGCCAAATTCTGCTCTCAGTTGTATTTAAAGGTCTTGCTGAGTTAAATTCTAGAGAGGGTTTTGGCCAGAAAACCATTAAAATAGAAAGAAATCTCTGTCATCTGCTCATTGCAGCTCAGCCATTCAGAACATGTCCCAGCCAGGAGGAGGGTGCCTGCCCTGTCAGTATAGACCCAAAAACCCAAGGGCAGGATGTGTCTCTGTGGAGCAGATCAGACAGGCTGTGTTTGCACGTGCACTCCGTGTTCCTGACTCTACCAGGCCAGAGACAGTTGGAATTTTACCATGGCAGCCTGCAGGAGTTGTGCTGGCTTCAGGATGCCTCCAGCACCTCCACCTTGGTGGCAAAGTGGGAAGGTTCATGCTGCAAATTTTCACTAATTTACATTGTTTCTTACTAAAAGCACTAATTAGAATGGTGTGGTGGACTTTAGAGAGAGCCCTGACACAGTTTTTGGGACATGAATGCTGTGCCTTGTGCTACTGCTGGGTGACAAGAAATGCCACCCTTTATCCATGTCCTCCATGGCCTCCACGTGGAAGTGAAGGCGCTGCCCTTTGTGTTTAATGTCTGGGTGCATTTAGGAGCCTTGGCACGTGGGAATGGAGCAGGTGAACTCTTCACAGGGGGCGAGTTTACTCTGATTTGATTCTCCAGCCACAAACAGGGTTTGCTGTACTGTTGCTGAAATGGAGCCGTGGGTTCCACCTCAAGCTGCCGTGACACACAACACGCACACTCCCCACATCTGCTTGACCAAGCACCTCAATCACATGCTTTTATTCCAGCTCAAGGACGAGTCCCAAGCCCTGTTTCCCACTTGCTTTCCAAGCTCTGTGGATTTCTGTTTAGTGAAGATAGTGGTGCAGGCACGTATCCAGCTGGTTTATACTGAGATCCATATTTAATATTTAGGATATTTCCTTTTGCATCCACTCTACCCTAAAAATGCTCACATAGAACATTTCTGCAAATACCTTTAAATACCTGCAAATATTTTCCTGCTCTCTTTGCTCACATCTGCTGTGACAATTAATAATGTTCATCAGCTGAAGTTCTCCAAAGAATTGGCAATGCCTGATTTTTGTCTGGACAGGACAGGATTTCAGTGCTGCCTGAGAAATCTGAGCACTTTAAGGTGCTGGAAGTGCCAGATCATTAATCTGTGTAGATCCTAGAGAATTTTCCAAACTTCCATTCTTTCACTACCATGTAAATGAACATCCTGTGGATATTATCAGCATTTCTGGGGCAGTGTTACCAGTCAGTCCCCCACGAGCTAAAGGCTACAGACCTGCACTTGACATGAAGAAATACTGGATTTTAAGATAACTCCCGTGCTGACCCTGCTGATGTTTCTTAAAATGATGTATTGCTCTATTTTTTTTTTAATTTTTAGAAATAAAAATGAGTTTGCTTCAGGGCAGAGACAGTCTAAAAGCCTGTGCTAATAAATCTCTACAAGTTTAGTAGCATTTGATACATATTCTGCATCAAGTGCTTTTTAAATGCATTATCACCTTTAAGAAAATACAGTGGAAGGCTGCCAAGTGACTGGATGCTGCTCTCTGTAAATTTATGCATTTATATCATTAATGCAATGAAATGTTTAAACCTTCATTGAATTTTGCTAACTGATTTTCAGTTTGAATGGTAATAATTTTATGCATTTATCAATTACCATTTAAGTAGCTGCTCTAATATTTCTGTTTAGGCAGGCAAAGCACATTCACTAAAATACTTCTCATGTGAATTAGATTTGGGATGAAGGAAAACAGAGGATATATCCAAGGTAAAAAGAGTTCAGAGCTGCATGTTCTTGACAGGAAACAGCATTGACAGGGGCAGGGATCAGCAGTTTGAGCACTCCCACAGATGTCAATATTCAGTGGCAGATTATTGTCCCAATATTTTAAAATCATGCCCTACCTGTTCAGAAGAACCTATGGTAATAGGTTCTAACCTGTCAGTTAGACATTATAAGAAAGTAATTTTAAGAGATCTTTGTACTGTCTTTTAAAATTTATACTCATTTGCTAAAAGTCTTTAACAAGATATTAACATATATGTTAAAAATAGTCTCTGATTTCCGAGCTGATCCACATTAGGGGATGATAATTCCTCTTGAATTCTTGCTGTAAGGAACAAAAAAATGAATATAATGATTCTGTATCTTTTTCTGCTTATTTTTCTCAAGTTTCAAGTTTAGAAACAAGCAAAGAATGGACCAAGTGCCTAATTTGAAGATACAGAAAAACATTTCTCAGCTCTCACTTGGGTTTAGTTTTCCAGAGTGACTAATAAGAAGGTGGTGATTGCTTCATTAGCATGCACTGAACTGAGTGCACAATGTAATTATATATTTCAGTTGTAATTAGGACATTTAATTGATTTGTTTTAACTAAATTAACAGACATCAGGAAAAAAAACCAAAGATTTGTGGCAGATTTTGAAATGTTTTCCACACAGCCAGCTGGGTTCAGCTGAGCAGAAAATATCTGTTTTATTTCTGGATAATGTTATGAAGATCAAAAATCTGGTTATTGAGAAACTCTTATGAAAGAATTAATTTCTTCAGCCCTCTCCTTTATAGGCCAAAAATTTACCAGCTGAAATCCACATCATTCTTATGGATACCTTTGGGGAGAGAGGAAGTGACCAATGACTCCCACAGGAGATGTTTCCATACATTGCAGCCTGATTATGGATTCATACAGGGTTAAAATGCAGATTTCCTTTTATTGCATTGGTCAGTTGGTAACTCTGCTGCCCAGCTAGACAAATACAGGCATTCTTTAGAAACATCTTCTTCCTCCTTTTTGGTCACCTACTTCCCTCTGATTGTTTTCCTGGTTTTGCAACCTGGCTCCACACTTCTTGATTCTGGGTCCTTCCAGCAAGATGCCTTTTCACTTCCAGTTTCTGGCCTGAACTGCTGAAACAGCAGGAGAGAGCCTTCACACGCAGCACAGCTGATCTTCTGGAAGAATTACAAGGCCTCTCCCATCATTTTACCAACATTTTGTCTTGGGGAAGAGGGGGAATATTTAAAGTAGATCTTTAAAAGTCTGTAAGTTGAAATCCAGCTACGTTCAGCTGGATGTTTTATTCACACGGACAACTTAATCCACAGGACCCACAAGGACACCCAAAACTACCCCTGACCCTCAGACTGAGGGGGTTGGACACCCCAACTGAAAAAGTATGTGCAAAACTTATTTTCTTTTCACTTCTTTTTCTATTGCTCATGTCCTATTTTGCATTTTCCCCATTTCAGTACAGCCGTGTTGCAAAAATAAATAACAGCCTCCAAATCCATCCCATGGGACTTGTCCCAAGAAAAATGCTGCAAATGAGCGCGGAGACAAGACATGGCCTGGAGGCAGCCGTGGCTTGCTGCTCGTGCATATCTGCAGAAGTTGGCTGTGAGAAGCAGTTTAGAAACCTCTGGGGTGAGAATGAGGTGGGGCAGCTGAAAGTGTTGTGGTTCCCACATTTATTCTGCTCTTGCATTTACAAGAATACATGGAATTGAGTGTGTAGCTGAACACACAGGGAACAGGAGGAAGAAAAACTAAAGGAAAGGCTGGGCTCCTTTCTGATAAAACCCATTCTAGCTTTTAGGAACAACTCGTAACTCACTGTTTACAAACAGCAGCAAGATCAAGCTACAGCACAAATTGCTCATAGTGAGAAAAAACAAACAAAAGAAGCAAGCAAAATCCCCTGGTTGCCACTGACACTAAAAATAGGCAAATTCAGACTGAAAGTCCCATCAGGGCAAACAGCTCCCCTCTGTTCCCGAGTCGTGAGGGGCTCTTCACTAAAGGGGGAAAACACAATTTGCCTCCAAAATGTTTTTCTTTGAAAATATGGTTTCATTTGAACTAAACATTTCTTCAGGAACTTGTCAGAAACAATTTAATTTCATTGAGAGCTCTTGAGGCAAAGAGATCTTCTGATAATGTCAATCACTTCATGTCAATATTTTCAAAACGTGCCCTGCATATTTTTATTTCAAGTGATTGTTCCTATTTACATATTTTTCAGTTCCTTCAAGAAATGTTTAGAATTAAGGATGGAAAACAAGGATGAGATTCATTCATTTGATCCAATGGAAATAATTTAGTTGACACATAATTCCTATTTTTAATGACTTTATGTGGGAATAGCAGAATTTATTGCAACCCTGATAACACAGACTCAAAACCTATGGAAAAATATTTGCTTTAACAGCAATATATATTACCAGGAAGTCTTGAAATTAATGGTTTGTTCTAAAAACCATTTCATATTAAGTATGTTTGCATTGAGAGTATTGGCTGGATCATTATGGCTCTGCTTTGGGAATGAAAACAAGTTTTGAAATAACAGTTTTAATGAAATAATAATTAAGGGTTTTTTCCCAAGCTGTGGGAGAAAGCAGAGTTCCCAAACACCCTTTAAAGCGCGGGATGTTCCGAACTCTGCAGCCAAACCGAAGGAAAGCCGTGGGGAGCGTGGGGAAAACTCCTCCATGTGCTGTTGATTTGCACAAGGCTTGGTTGGGCTCTGCTGAGAGCAGCCAGCTCGAACATTTAGGATTTGGCAAAGCCCATGGGGAGCTGGGTGTGCCTGGCCTGGGCAGGGCTGCAGCTGCATCAGGGAGATGCTGCACATCCACAGCAGGAGCAGCCTGGGATGTGGGTCCTGCCTCTGCCACCCCTTCCCTAGCCTCAAATAAAATCCTATTTTTCAGACTTTCAGAATGCTTGTTACTATAGTACAACAACAGAATGTACAGAAGCTCGGCGTCTTCCAAAAGATGACCTTTATGCGATGTCATATTTCCATTTCCAATAGTAAAATGAGGAGATGGAAACATTTTCTTGTTCCTTGCCCTCTCCCATCAGGTTAGATTATTGTCTATCTCATGCTAGCTGTCAGGAATCCAATCTCCATCAATGTCTGCAACTCAATTCTATTATTTTTAGTATTTATCTATTATGCTTCTTTAGAAAAATATAGCAAAACAGGGAATAACATATTTGGATCATCAGCACATCGGGATGATTCATAGCAAGGAAAGAGTTGGGCCATTTCATGACCTTTTCTATCACTTAGTAGCTAAAATTCATAGTCTGTAAAATGTTTTCAATATCTTACGTTTTTAAATACAAGTATTCCCTTTTAGAAAGATTTTTTAAAAGAGTGTTACATGAGTTGTTTGTTTCTTTGCACTCTAGGAAATCCAAACTTTGCATTTGGCGCCATATTGCAAAAAGAAGAAAAAAATAAGTAAGTCTAAAACCAAAAAGTGAAAGCACATCAGCCCATTTTGCCTTTCATTTGGTGTAGAAATGCTAGCTTTCAAAGCACAAATAGTAATCAGAGCTCAACTTTTCACTTTTAATGAGTATAGATTCCACAGCCAAAGAGTAAAATTATAGAATAGTCCCATGTGCCCTTTTAAAAGTTTGAAGTTTACAGTCTTTTTCTCTTTTATTGTAGGAAACCAAGAATCTGTTTATTATCTGTTTATTATAAAGCAAAAACACTTTCAAATGAAATGTCTTTGAATTAGAAAAGACTAAACCTCAAGTTAAATTGGGAGGGTTTGAGTGCACTGTTGAACTCCTGCCTTCTGTCAGCAGAACACAGGAGTTTCTGAAATCTGAAGGGAAATTGCTATAGGAGTAACTGTATTAGTAGTAAATTACTCATTCCTTAGGAGATATGATATTCCTGAATACTGGACTCCAGGATTCAGAGAATCACAGCATGATTTGGTTGGAAGGGACCTTAAAGATCATCTCATTGCCCTTTTCCAGGAATATTTTATTTGCTTCAAGCCCTTGGGTTTGGTGTTTCAGAAGTGAAAGGTGCTTGTCCACAAGCAAATTAGTTGTGGTAACTCAGTTTTTGAGGTTTTCGGATAAAGGCTAAATTCATTTTTCAGACAATCCCTTCAGTGGTCAGTTCAGAAAGGTCCCAACACCTTGCACAAGGGTTACTGGAAAATGCTTCGCATCATCTTAGTTCTGCCCATTTCCAGGGAAGTGTTGAGTCTCACTGGTATTGCAGTAAAATTATCTCTGCTTTTGAGCCCTTCCTGAAAGTGTCACATTAATCATATCAAGCTATCGTATCAAATACTTCAAACTGAGAAAAAAATGTCTTTCTGGAGAATAGTGTGAGACTCTGCAGAAAGGCACAGATCCTTTGCATTTGAAAGAATACTGTTAATAACTCACACTCTTCCAAGAAATGTAACATTTTAGTGCCTGCTGGGTTTTGTTGTTTAAATCAATGGAGTGGTCTGTATGGGTTAAGCTTCCTAGCTAAATTATGAGCTGTAATTAAGCTAAGAAATGCTAGCCAAAGCCTCCAGTTTGTGTTGAGGGATACCTGGGATCTGCAGCAGAGGAAGAATACACTTTATGTGGGGCTGGCTCATGGAGTATTTTACATTTAGCATAAACAGCCTTCTGGCTACTCTGTTGTATAGATTCCTAATCTCCTTTAATTCAATTTCCTTTCCTCCTGTGGGCAGCTACACCACCTTTTGCAGGAGCTGGAGGGCTGTAAATCCTGCACTCGCACACTCAGCTCCTCCTTTCCCCGGGGGCTGGAGGGAAGGCTCAGATCTGGGAGCAGGCAAGAAGGGCTGAAGAGTTAATCTGATGAAAACTTGAGCATGGCCTCGGCTGAGCCCTGCACTCACTGTGGTGTCGAGCCAGGGCAGGACCAAGCCAACGAGAGTATTCTGGCATCAGCTCCTGGAGGTTACAAGAACCTTATGTATCATTTTATGTATTTTCTTTTCATGTGTCTATAATCAATTCCAGTGGCGAGGCCTGTGTTTTGGTTCGTACAGCCAAGCCAGGCAATGGACTTGGCTCCATTTTCAAACCTCTTGGCTTGCTAAATGTCAGGGCCTGAGCTGGGCTCCTCTTTGTACTCCCATCTCATACAACTGGCCTGAGTTATGTGTGTTCCCTGAGAGCACAAGCATGGCCCGGAATACAAATCCAACCTGCTTGGGAGCCAAACACAGAGGTCAGCGAAGCAAATATTTGTGTCTCCCCAAACTACCTTTCCTGCCTCCTGGCACAGCCAGGCGAGGCCCTGGCTGCACAGCTCTCCTCCTTTCAGCCAAGAGCTGAAACTGAAATAGAGTAATAACACGAAGAGTGTAAACGCATCAGCAGTCTCTGATCAAGTTCCCCAGTGACTTACTGGATTCTTGCACCCAAGGGAAAACATAAATTCTCTGGAAAAGGGAGGCACTGGAAGTTTTGGGTTTGCTT
This sequence comes from Tichodroma muraria, assembly GCA_013390105.1. Taxonomy (NCBI): domain Eukaryota; kingdom Metazoa; phylum Chordata; class Aves; order Passeriformes; family Sittidae; genus Tichodroma; species Tichodroma muraria. The sequence goes on from WAAG01066143.1 coordinate 29,913, forward strand.
TTTCTGTTCTTTCTTTTTTTTTTTTTGTGATGGTTTCTTCAGAGTGTTGATTATCTTAAGTAAAATGCTGGAGAATAAAGACTGCTGCACACAGAAGTGATCAGTCCACCATGAGGTATTTAAATCTCCAGTAATACCTAGGAAACACTGAGCACACAAAAGAATATTTAGGGGATTATTATTAAATATATTATCTTTAGAATACTCTTGCAGGCTTTGACTAAAGAGACCGACAGATGCAATTTTGCAAGAGTTTTATTGGAGTGTGGTCAGAGATGCTATTCCAGTTGCAGCTGAACTGAGTAAAGAAACTATCAATCTCAAGATGAGCTAGCTCAGAAAAAAAAAAAAAAAAAAGAAAAGAAAAGAAAAGAAAAGAAAAGAAAAGAAAAGAAAAGAAAAGAAAAGAAAAGAAAAGAAAAGAAAAGAAAAGAAAAGAAAAGAAAAGAAAAGAAAAGAAAAAAAAGCCCAAACAAATAACCTACTAAACAGTGCTTAAACTGAGCTGGATCCCTCTGACAGAGCCAGATTTGGGAGTGTCCACAGATGTGGTTATGAGGCTCATGGAAAAGGGTGGTAACCCCTAATGGGGGGCAGTGGATACACAGCTGTGGGCAGGCTGGAGGTGAAAACGTCTTAACCTGGCTCAGCTGCTGCTGGAACAGCCCGGGCTGTGCCCTTATTTACACAACACTGGGATCTCTTAAGAGAGGAATTCTTAGATGGAAGAGCCAGCTGCTGTCCAAGTTCACAGTGGGATGTGCTGCATCCCAAAATCTATGCACAAATATACATCCCCCAAACGTGTGTCTGAAGTGAACATTCAGTCCTTCGGAGCACCAGCACATAATACTGGCTCCAATCCCTCCCATAGCCATGGTGGTTGGAGCACAGGATGTTCCAAACAGCACATTTTGCTGCAGGAGTCTCAGCTGTAGATCTCGAGCAGAGAGAGGCTTCTATTAAATGCATCTGTACTTGTGTGTCTTTGGTCTGTATCAGATTCTCCTTAGGTTACTTAAACTGCTTCCAGATTAAGCTCTCCTATGCCCCCACTGCTCCACAATATCCTTAACCCTCTCCTGCCCTGCCACCCATCCATCAGGACGAGCCACTGGCCTGAAGCGAGCACCGAGCCCAGCCTTTGCCTGGTGGGAAGAGAGATGAATTGGTTAAGTGTGAAGCACCCGGGCTGCCGATGAGGCTCCCCAGCCTCTCCAAACACCAAACACGGGAGGGACGAAGGGCTGTGCTCTGCTGAAAGGTCACGGTGAGCTCACGCCACAGGATGGCTTTTGGGCAGGACCCTCACTGGGTGGAGGGAGCTGCCTGAGTGTTCCAGAGCTGGCCTGGCGGGAGGGGAAAGCCTGACCACACCAAAGGGAAGAGGGGTGTGGGGGGAAATTGGATGTGAGGGCTCCAAGCATTGGGTTGGTTTAGATTTGATGCAAAGAGATGGAAAGGTATGGTTTACCACATTTAATACCTTTGTTTCAAGTTTTGCCCCCGGAGCAGCTAAGAAGCTGTGATGGGGTAATGATGACACCAGCTGCGGTTTATCCTGAGATTTTTCCAGGGACTTTTTGTCCCATACGCTCTCAATCTCTGCTGCACTGCAGGATCACAGTGTCTGTGGTTGTGTGGATCACAGAGACCCTGTAGCAATTAGCCCGTGCCCACTCCTGGGAGTCCCAAACAGGAGGGGGACTGGCTGCCAGGCCCTGAGTTTGCCACATGGAACTCCGTGCTTGGCTGAATTCTGCCGTGTCCAGGAGAAGGTGGGGAAGGGAAAATCCAGCATCACACTGCCCAGCTGTCCTTCAGGCATCTCCCTTTGGCTGCTGAGCTGCATTCAGTACCCGTCAGGAAGGAAGCTGGGCAGCACTGGAACAGTACCTTCAGGTGCAGCCATTGGCATCGTGTCCAGAGCTCAGCAGGTGTCTAAAATTCACAAAATCTGGCATCTGTGCAGTCTTGTAAACCTACATCCCCTCCATGGTGGAGTGGTCCTCTGGTATTGTCCTCCTGTTTAGCAAAGGGCAGTCTGTCTGTGAGACAAAAATTTGGGAGTCTCCAAGTTTTTTTTTACTGGTATGAACCTCCATGGTATCAATTACTTTTTCTGAGGGAATGTTTAACACTACTGGGATGGGTGTCAGGAGAAGGGTGAAAATCAGACTTCAAATTTTATATTCACTTAATGTTTTGAAGACGAAGGTTGTGGATTTAGGGTTGGTCTGGTATTGCTGAAGAACGTGGATGCCCTGTGGAAGACCTCACTCTTCCCACCTGGAAATCTTGCCCTTGTAGCCCCATCAGCCTGCACCTCATCCAGCACAAAGTGCAGGGGGCAGACCTGCCTTTCCTGGCTGGTATTTTCTGATAAATAATCCCAGATAGTTTTGGTGGTTCTTAGAAAAACTTGTGTCGTTCAAACCTGCTGTGCTACAGAACTTCCCTGGCACTGCTGGGCAGGACCAGGGGCCAGAGCCTGCAGGGCCAGAGAGTGAATCACCCTGGCCCTGCTCTGAGGCTGTGGAACCTGCTGGACCCCGTGTCCTGCTGAGAGAGGAGGATTCCCTGGTATATACGATTTTATAGGATCAGAGAGTCATCAGAGTGGCTTGAGAAGGGCAGGGAGACAAATCCTCAGGGTGTTGGAAAAAGCAAGCTATCAGGATAAAGCAGAGGCAGTTTCTTTTCTCTGCAGGGTGTCAAATGTATGTAGTTCTTGGCAGAAGTTTTCCCAGTGACCTTAGCCTAGCAATATAAATTTTAATTGCAACTTTAAATGACGCTGGGACCAGATGGGTGAAAACTAAAGGAACACTGTTAGCTCTGCCCACCCCTTCTCTGTCAGAGCTTTGCTTGGAGAGTATGGAGAAAGGCTTTGGGAGAGGCCTTAGGTCAGGACCACTTGGTTTAGGGGTAGCAGCAGAGCAGGAATACATGTTATTCGAATCACTTGGTATGTGAGAAAATGGCCTCAAGTTGCATTAAGGGAGGTTTAGATTGGCTATTAGGAAAAGTTCCTTCACTGAAAGCATGGTCAGGCATTGAACAGGCTGCCCAGGGTGGTGGTGGAATCAGCATCCCTGGAAATGTTCAAAAAACATGAGGATGTGGCACTTGGGGACATGTTTTAGTGGTGCTGGGTTAATGGTCGGACTTGATCTTAGAGGGCTTTCCCAACCTCAGCGCCGCCGTGATCCTGTGGCCAGTTCCAGTGCTGGGGCTGAGGGACGTGTTTGCCGCTGCCCCAAAGGACAGACTGGGCTGCTCTGCCATCCCACAACTCCATTTTCCAGACACAGGAGAAGCCCTCTCCGTGCTGGTTAGCTGCTTTCTGGGAGTAGATGCTTCCAAAGAAAATGAAAGATTAGGAGCTTTGGGAGAAGTTGTCGGGCATCTAACGGGGTGGCGAGCAATTAATCCAGGGCACGGCTCTCCCTCCCTTTGCTAGCATTTGAGAGGCAGGAGGGTTTCCTATCCAATGTCACGTTTTGAAGGAATGGGTAGTTCTTATTTCATACCTAAAATTTAATGGTGGTTGCAGCTAATTTCACACAGCAAATTGGACAAAATACTTGAGCTACTTCCACCATCTGAACTCGACAACAAATGAAAACAGCTTTTGGGAGGGTAACTTGAGAGGGTTAAATGTGTCTCACCGGTGCACTCAGTTTGACAGGCTGATGCACTTTGTCTAGATGATAGATATGAAAAACTAATATCTCAGTTTTCAGAGGGGGTTCTGAAACCTGAAATCAAAACCAGATGTGCAGCAAAAAAGAGCAGTGTATATTACAAAGTGTTGTGAAATACCCCAAGGGAGGCAAGTAAGCAAAAACAGCCCAGTTGCCTAGCAACCTGCAAAACAAAACAAGTAACAGCTTGGTTGGCATCTGACGGGGCAGGTTTTGGTCTTTGCAGTGGAAAAGAAGACTGGAGAAAATGTGGAATAGTGGAATTTTTAGTGACCCGGAAACACCTCTGTTTTCACCAGAGTGGGTACCTGATTTCTCTCCTTCCCTGGACCTCCTGCCTGTAAATGCACAGCCACTGAGAAACATGGGTGTGCTCTTCTTGTCTTCCCTGTCCTGCTGTGGATCATGGATTTCCTTTTCCTCCCTGCTTTCCCTCTTTCTAAAGCCAATCACATCCATGGAAAGTGGGTGCAAAATGGAAGTTACAGCTACCAAATCAAAAGAATTTTGAAGGTTTTGCACAACTCTAAATCATGGAGTCCCTGAATGGTTTGGGTTGGAAGAGACCTTAAAGCTCATCCAGTTGCAACCCCGTGCCATGGGCAGGGACACCTTCCATTAGACCAGGTTGCCCAAATGTGGAGGAGTAGTGGATTTGTGTGTAGGAGTGGAAAGAAGTGTTCGGTAAGTAAAGAGTTAAATACATAATCAACAATTTCTAAAAGAGTATTCAAATCAGTTTCTGGAAATGGTGCTCCTTTTTTACTTGGAGTTCATTCTGTTTCTTAATTAAACTAGTGCATTCTCTCAATCCCATAAATGAAAAATTCAGAGCTCAGATCCCAAAATGTTCTTAGCTACGGTTTAAAATTCAGTCCTGAAAGTGAGAGAAGCCTTTGCTCACTTGAACGGGTGTGATGATGTTCACTGGAAAGTCCTACTGGCACAGCTGCCTCCATCCAGAGAGTGGGAAAGTCATCCCTCCGAGCAGCAGCTGGGCTGACCGAGGTGTGATGGGATTGGGCTTCCACCTTGAACCTCTCTTCAAGGTTCATCCATGTGGGGAACTGTCACTGTGTTAGGTTTAGTCGGGTCTGGACAGAAGACGCTGGACACGATGGGATCTCGTTCAGAATCGGTTTATTGTATCTTATCTATGGTACAGCCTCACACCATGTGAGCTCTGTCTTACGAGGCAAGAAAATGGCTACTTCTACTTCCTTTCAAGGACTTTTAAACTATAAGCAAAACCAATTAAAACCCGTCACCGAAGTTATTTTTATTTATAACCCAATTAAAGATCACTCAATGTCCGCAATGCGACTTTTACTAACCAGTTAGAAAAGATCCCCTAAACCCGAGAAGAAGGCGGAAAAAGAAAGTGAACAAGAAGGACTCAGACAACGCCCAAATCCCTCCATATTGTCTCATATATATATATTACTATTCTATATCCTAAAACCCCAAGCCTTAAATATTTCACCCTGTGACATTACACACTTCTATGCAACTCCACACACGCTCTCTCAGTGCTGTCACTCGGACTTGGGAGCCCTTCCCACGGCCTCAGGTCAAAGGCAGCACCCAGCTGAGGATCACTACCTGTCAAAGCAGAAAGCCTGATGTTTTCAGCATTCAGGGTTCCAACAGGGAACGAGCTTATTCTGCACTGCAATGTCCATCATGGCCATTAGCCAAGACTGATCTACTGGCACTGCAGTCTGGGCCAATTCTTTCTGAGAAAATCCTTCCTCGTGTAGGAAGTCACGGGGTGTTCCTGTAATCAGCCCGACTCCGACTCCGGGACCTACAGCTGGAAGCGAAACCGCAGCGTGCCCTGAGGTTTGTAATCAAACTGTGAGAGGTTGCCTTTGTGATGGAGAGGGAAGGTGGGTGGATTTGACTTGGCTTGGTTATTTTTAGAGAGGTGGAGGCTGCCAGGCAGCCAGGTTTTGTGTTTTGGGGGTTTGGTTTGATTTGTTTTGGTGGGGTTTTTAAATTTATTTTTAATTGTAACAGAATAAATTTTTTCTTGCAAATGATGTTTTGGCACCAAAATCAGAACTTTGGGGGAAGTTGATCTTGATGAAGTTTTCAATGGAAACAGATACTACTTGAGATTGAAAAAGCAACTTTCATTTTGACTCCATGTTTCAGAATTCAACTCTTTTCAGCTTCTAAAAATTACTACGATATTAAAGATTAATTATAGATATGAATGGTTTGACATTATCAGACAGAACTTCTTAATGAGCTAATTTTGATCCTTTCACTAAAAATAACTCAGAGTTTCCATCCTGCAAAATATTTGATTATTTTGCTTTTCTCTCTGGTTACAAGAAAAGTCTGCAAGAAAGATGGAGACAGTGTATTTACAAGGGCTTGTAGTGGCAGGACAAGGGGGAACAGCTTCCCACTGACAGAGAGTAGGGTTGGATGGGATATTGGGAAAAAATTCTTCCCTGTGAGAGTGGTGAGGCCCTGGCTCAGGTTGCCCAGAGAAGCTGTGGCTGCCTCATCCCTGGCAGTATCCAAGGCCAGGTTGGACAGGAAGTCCAAATTCCAAGTGGAAGGTGCCCCCTGATGATTTTGGAGGTTTTCTGATTCTGTGTTTGCCAGTCTACTCTTTTTGCTGATTGCATCCAAGCTCGAAGTAAGGAGTGCAGTAAATAATAAATAAGTGCAGCCCAGGTCAAACGTGGCCACTCAGGCAGTGCAGGTGCTGTTGCTGTACATTCCTTTTTCTAACTGCGGAGAGAAATGTGGGCATGTCGACCACTGCCAGTGCCTGAGATCCACAGTGTTTAATAACTTAAACCCATTCTTTTCAAATTGCAAAGGCTTTTACATTGACTTGCATTGGCCAACGAAGTCCATTAGTGTCTGAATAAGTGGTAATTAGTGGTAAGAGTTGCAGTCATTAGTGTGTCTTACCCCTCGCTGTAAATCACAATTGGCAGCTGTGGGGTTTTTCAGCAGCACATGGGGCAGGAAGGACAGGGCTCCATGGGAGTGTTTGGGAAGTGGCTGCTCCTAGTGGTCTTTTTGCAGGGTTGGAATAGGGGAACCCATCTGTGGTGAGCAGCTCATTGCAGAGAATGTGCTTTGAGAAATTAGGAAATTTCAGGAGAGGGAATACTTGGGGTCAGATGGCAAATCTAGAAGTTATGGGATATCCATGACTCTGCTTTGGTGTCCAAGATGCACTGAATTCACTGCAACCCCACCTGTGTAAAATCAACAATTTTCTCTCAAGGCAGTTTTGTCTAAACAAAACATTAACATGCAGATTTTATACAATGAGACCCTGTAATAACTTTAACTAAGTCAGCAAAAATCAGGCAAAGAGATGCTCGAGGCTGTTGTGCATTGGTTGTGCTTGTGCCACTCGTATTTGAGTGTTGAGGATTTTTCAGAATGGAAGGTTTAAATATGTGGTGATTGGTCTTTGTGGTGATTGGTCTTCTTATCCTGCATTTGAAAACAAAATATTTCTGTCCTTTAAAACCGTGTTTAAGGGATGGCATCTCCAGGCACTCTGTTATGCCAGTAATTGCCTGCACTTCATACTGGTGAGCATCAGCATCTTTGGTGATACAGTGCTATCACTGATCCTTCCAAGAAAGATGAGCCAAGAGATAGCCAGCCCTTGTGACTCACTGCACCACTGTTTATCAGATTTAACACCCCAAAGCCGGGTCTGGTGCTTCTCATACCTGTCCCATCTGTGAGAATGCACAGAAATGGACAGATGAGAAACTTGCAGTCACTTTGCAGCTGTGTTTTGTCACAGGATGAAAGTGTGGGAGATACAGATCAGATACAGCTGCTGAAAAACAAACTGAAACAAAGAGTCTCACAAAGAGAAGGGCTGCAGCCAGAGTTCATAAAAGGGCTCTATATGCTTTCCCTTGTAATGAGCCTTTATTCTCCCTGGCTGGTCCTTTTAGTAATTCGTAAGAGAAAAACTGACATCTTTTTTCAATAGGAAAGAAGAACATTTATTTTATTCCTAACAGTTTTAACAAACCTCTCCATGATGAATTATATATTTATTGTAGCTGCATGCTCCACAGCCACAAATTCCTGCAGTGTCTTTCCAGCTGAAAGCTCCAATGAAAGACTTCCCCAGACAAAGGCCAGAGGATTTGAGCCGTGGGTTTTGTAGTTAGATTAATTCAGTCACTCTGGATTCTCTGGAGTGGAGATTTCACAGGCCAGATTAGTTAAGAGTACTGTAAATGTAGTTAAAAATATTTAAAAAATAGTAATTGTGGGGCCATGTGCCTCAGCTTCCACTAGCTTCCTTCTTTGAGTTTTATTTTCTCAGTCTTCCCCCTAGCTATGGCTTATCGTCTCTTTCAGTCTCCTTTCTTCACATAGTACTGGAAATTACATCTAAAAATGCAGCCATGAAGGATACTGAGGATAAAGGTACATGTCCATGGAGGATAGGAGGAAAACAAGCTTCCAGCTGTGAGCAAGGAGCCCGACTCCAGCTGATCTAGTCCTGATTTGTGCTGGGAAAAAAGACCTCATAAATAAAATTTCACCGGAGAAAGACCTGACACTGTTCTGCAGCTAATGGAAACATCTTAAAAGACTCTGAATATAGGCCAAGTATGTGGGTCAGTAGAGAAACTACTATTTATATTTGGACCTGCCTATGAATACAGTAAAACATCCAGCTGTTGAAAACACGAGGAGAAGTTGCAGAAAAGATTTTCCTTTTAGGTATAAAATGCCAAAGACTTTGTCAGGTGATGTTGCTGTTATAACTGCAACTTTCCTTTCATCCCCTGTGAATTCAGTGGGCAGCTTCTTGAAAGTTCCCTTTTGGCAAGGTTATCTAAAATCTGGTGAGTCAAAAGGATCTGCTCCCTGAGTGAAAACCATGCTGAGCCACAGCACAAAACTGAGATAGGAAATAACAAATTCACCAATAGTGAATTTTGCTGTGGAGATTTAAATATTTCTACCGACTTTTGAATTCTAAGAATTATCTCTCTCTACTTGCTGGCTTGTCAAATCCACTTCTGTTTGGGAAAGTTCCCAAATGTAGGTTAGAGGATCTTGGGAATTCTCACTGAGTTTGACCGTGCGTGCTGCAGGCGAGATGTGTCCACTGCAAACCCAGGGATTTTGAAAAGCCTGAGTTCCCTACCCACAAAACACTCATTGTAAATTATTCTAGCCTTGTAAAGAACATCTGCTATGGAATGTAGGATGTGATGCATCCCTTATAAAAAGAGAGAAGGGGGAATAGGTTGCAGGAGTCACTGATGCTGTGAAAAGGGTGTTCATTATAATTTCACAATGAGTGTTTGGGGAGATCTAGGCCTGAGCTCCATTTTGGAACAGGTTCATTAGTGGGAGTTTTCTGTTGGTGGGGTGGACTTTGATTTCCATTAGAGCTGTGGGGCCTTTCTTGTTCCTTATTATAAAAATATAAAACACTCTGTTCTCTACTACATCCACTGATGCAGGACAAAGGCTGTTCCAGCCAAGCTGGGCTGTAAGTTTATGTGTTTTTTTTTTTTCTCTAAGTTCTTTTATGATCCAAATTTATAAGAAAATAGCCAATGTGTAATTCTACACTCATAGAAAATGACTTTTTTTCCCCCCCATAAATGCAATTTAGACAGTAATTTGAGTTAGCAAAGTTTAGAAGGTGCAGCTGGAGAGGGAAGCAGAGTGCCCTGTAGAAGGGTGTAGTTGAGTAAAAGAAAGCTTTTCCAGAGGACACAGGGGCCTGGAAAGGGAGAAATTGGATGTGAAACCTTCCAGAAAAGGCCAGAGGGCACGTTTATTGCAGTCTTTAGCAGCCTGTATTGCACTAGTGGCCGAAGCTCCTGCTGATGGGCCAAATTTTGCTCCCTACCTCCTGTTTGTTCCTGAGTTTAACACGCAACTTACCGGTAGCTGTACAGGTGTAACCTGGTGGGGTGTATGAGGGGACAACTGAAAGCAGAGTTAAATTGCTCATATTTAGATATTAGATCTATCTGAAAGTCTTGGAGATCTGCAAATAAACCCTTCCTGGGATGTTAGAAATGGAGGAAATGATGTGCAGGAGAGGTCAGGCCACCAGAGCGAGATGACAGGGTGAGAGCAAGGTCCCAGCCAGGAAGCTCCGCTCTGCTCCCGGCCACAGTGCACCCCATATTTCATCCTGCCCTGGGAAGTGGAAGAAATGATTTCATAATCCCTTGTCATGGGGTTGGGCACACTGCAGGTCATGTGGACAAAGCCGTTTGTTGAAGTAGCTTGACCTGAGGACTCCTCAAAAGCTGTTGAAGTCTCACGGCCTCTCATTCCTCAAAGGAGTAAAGTCCTGCATCCAAACTGAACAGGGGTGGCTCCTTCCCCACTGAATCTTGAGTGCTGACCAAGACCTGCCTCCCTCTTCTCAATGGGGTCTTTTGTAGCTGAGGGATTTTGCTGCTTTTTCCACAGCATCCTTTAGGCAGAATAGGCCAAGATTAACTCAAAAGTCATCTTTCACTCTGAAAATTTTCAATTATCGCAGTGTGTCAAACCTTTGAAAAGCAGAAACATCAATAATTTTTGGTGTTTTGGCGGTTTGGCCGAGTCCCTCACTGCTGGTGTTGTTGTTGGTGTGTCACTGTCAGTATTTTGTACTGAACTATCTAACAGCTGTCTTGGCTTCCTTCCCCACTAAAACAACTGCTGCTTCACAAAGAACACAGATAATTTTGTCTTCCTTGATATTAACAGATCAAGAGAGGCCTTTGCCAATAAAAACTCATCTTTTATTTTTGCAGTCTGAGAGAGATCCTTGGTAGAATTTGTTGTTCTCTTCCATTCTGTACTTAGAGACCAGTTGGCATCTAATCTTTTCATTTCAAGTGATGTTGAGTGGGTGGGACATCCAGAAGGGGGATGAAAACTCTCACAAAAGAATCCCAAGTTAAAAGGATTTTAACCCAAAGGCAAAACAAAAAGCCCTGCACAAGGCACCAAAATGAAAGGGCTTGTTTAAAGGCAGAACAGTGACAGCACAGTGTTGGTCTGGGTTTTAAAAGGCAGTGAAATGTGAGATGCTGCCCTGGGATCAGTGTTCACCTCCCACCACAGCCACTCATTCCGTGTGGAAAGGGGAATGGCATCAAACAGCAAGGGGGAAAAGCTGCTGCTCCTGCTCTGGAAGGCAGACCTGGAGCAGGGTCTGCAGCACCCACAGCAGGACATGCTCCTCCTGCCCTGCAGAGCCTCTCTGGGGGCTGCCAGACATTCTCACCACAGAGGTGTTTGTGGAAATTTGGAAGTAATGGCAGTAGGTTGAAGGAAAATTTTGTATTTGAGTTAATTTTGGGATCTAAAACAGGGAAAATATTTGGGGGGGGTAATGCCATTAACAGCAAATTCTGGAGGATGAGCCCTCCAGAATGGCCATGAGGATTTTAGATGGTGAATCTCCCAGTGTTAAAGAGATGACTTGGGTCCTCTGAATAATCTGCTGAGCACTTTACAGACTCCATTTGTGAGAGCTGCTCACTCTCCAGGGAAAAAACTGAGTTTGAGGCCAGTAGAGTGAGAATTTCACACAAACCAGTCCAGGTTTAGAATTCCAAATTCAGGGCTTAGCCTTGCATACATCCCCATGCCTTGTCATGCATACCTACATACATAAAAGCCATTGGTATATTTAACTGTGAATTTTACTTCTTGACAGAGTTGTTCAGGCAGTGTTACTTGCCAGTTATCGTCTTGCAATCATGATGGCAAAAGGGAGCACAGCAGTGAGGGGAGTCTGCTGGTTTCAGAGCAGCTAGGTAGGTAAACAGTAATACTTCTCACTCCCACACACTATGAGTAATTTGTTTTTTAAGAACTGAAATTGACCCCAAATCAGAGCATCTGTACCACACTAATGCGTTGTTGAAGAAACTGAAGGTTCATCATTTGAATTTTCTATAAAATGTAATAAGATGGAATTAAGTGGGGAAAGGATCTTATGTGAAAGATGTAAGAGGTTATTTTTAAGGGATTACCAGAGGGCACCTGGACAGCATTACCTGCTGCCTTCCTGGACTGTATTACCTACTTGTATGTGTATAATAAGTTGTTTCTTTACACCTGGTGTTATTTTTGCGTGCCTGGTTAAGATGCCTGCCCGTCACATTAGTGTTTATTTAATGACCAGTGCTGGGTAGCAAATGAGCAGCATGCAGATTGTGTGATGTAATCTGTGTGAGGAGTGAGTTAACTGAGTGTGCTGGTCACCAGCAGGTCACTCCTGACTGCAGATACCACACAAAGGCTGCCCAGAGAAGCTGTGGCTGCCCCTGGATCCCTGGAAGTGTTTAGGAGAGGTTGGACAAGGCTTGGAGCAACCTGGGATAGTGGAAGGAGCCCCTGCTCATGGAATGTGATGAGCTTTGAGGTCCCTTCCCACTCAGACCATTCTGGGATTCTGTGAATGATTATCTATAGCCACTGATAAGCATTCACAATATTTATTTATTTATTTATTTTGCACCTTTCAGGGAGTATAAATTCATCCCTAGCCAAACAAGATCCTAAACCACTTAGGCGCATTCAGAGTATCTCCTGTGAATCTTGGGTTAGAAACATTGACTCATGAGAGATTTTACGGGTTGAGTGGTTTGAAACAAGCTCAAGAAATCTAAGACATAAAATTAAATATATTGAAACCTCTTTGTTCCAAAGTCCTCTAATCCAAATGACTTGGCTGAATGGCGATGTGCTATCACTTCTGCCATTCCTGCTGCCATGGCTGTATTTTGTCTTAAATCAAAACTTTGACTTTAAGGAAAAATAGAAACACAAAAATAAAAACAGCACTCTGGTATGTCTGACTACTTACTAATATTAGCAAACATAACCTTGAAATAGCATCACTGTTCCTAAATCTGAGCACTGCTCAAGTCCAAAAATGCTCAGATTACTGACGTCCACTGCAATTTTTTTCCCCCCAGCACTGTCAATAAGTCTTAAACCAAACTTTGAATGTACTACTTGCCTCAAACTGCTATTAAGCAAATAAATAAATCTGTGATGCAGGTGAGGGAAAGGAGCTGGGTTTCTGAGCATGTTGCTGTTTTCCAGACAGCACATCCGTGTATGCCTTCATTTAGCTGTTTACAGATCTTATGCTACCGGACTTTGGTAATGCATCTTATACCTGTAGGTGGAAATGTAAGGAAAATTTGGGCACTCTGGGCTGTTCTTCAGCTCATGAAGTCATCACAGACCTCACAGCTCAGCTCCATCTCTAAAGCGGGGTTCATGGTTTCATAGAGATGTTGGAGGTACAAGGAAATTGTACCTTGGGAAATGAAACATTTCAAAGGAGCACCTTTCAGCCTCTGAAAAAGAGAGCACATCCTTGTAAGATGTGTTTGTACAGATTTTAAGGGAATGCTGAATTGTGTTACTTCATCTCCAGAATGTCTTCACTCAGCCTAAGAAAACAATCTCTAGTTGTCAACTTACATACAACCATGTTTTTCCTAATTAGTATTTGTGAAGTAATTCTAGACACACAAATATAGAAAGTTATTTAGGATTTAAAAATTACTATTTTTCCTAGTGCTCTCTCTGCATCAGCTGCATAAATAGCTCCGGAACATTACTAGTAAAATTAGAAGGGACAGGCAGAGGAGACTTGGTTGTGTCTGGGTCAGCTGTGGTTAATGTCCATGGTGGGTTCCTTGGGATGACAATGGAGCCCTGCTCCCACATTCTTCAGTGTTCCCTCAGAAACATAATGTGCTCATTGCTGTCACCTTCCTCCTGCTCTGAGAGACCTCAGACCTGGCCAGAAGGGACACAAATGGTCCCTCAGTGACTCTCAGGAGCTGTAAGTCAGTCAAGGATCATAAACAGGATGAACATGATAAGAAATGCATGTGGTGTTCTTTACAGTTTTGTGGAATGCCCTCCCAACTTTGCAATCCCATTTTTTTGTAAAACTCTGGAACCCAGCAGAGTTGATGGTTTTATTAAACTGAACAGTTTGGGTGACATCCACTGACTGGTAGACTGTTTATAAAAAGAACTCTGGGTAAAAGTACACTTAGTGAAGAGTACTTTAAATGTAAATGGCCAGTTCTCACTGCAAAAAGAGACAGCAACTGGCACTTGCGCTCATCTATTGTTTCTTCCCTGCAATATATAAAGAATTATGAGGTGCCTCATTTCAGCAAATGCCTCTTTCCGATATCTGTAGCTTGCTGATTTTTTCTGCATTGGCTTTGGAGTCTTGCATCCCTAAACGGAGCGCCATGGGCAGCCATGAGTCACTGTGCAGGAACTAAATGTCAAAGTTGAACTCGAGTTTACTGCCACAGTTGGTGTGAGCAGTGTGACTGGTGTGTCATTCCCATAGCACGGATGTCTGGGAGCGCTGGGTGTCCCTCTCGAAGAAGAGTGTGATTCGACAGAGATGCCACCAAAAGCACAGCAGCCTCTGCCTTGGTGATCGTTAAAATGCACGTTTGAGGGGTTCAACAGACCTTGGAAACAAACGTGGTGACCCAAAATGATCTGTGGGGCAAAGTGCCCCCCAAGGCAGGAGAGCGGCCGTGTCTCCAGCATGACCCCGCGGACACGCCGCAGCCCAGCGGGATCCCGCGCCTTCCACGACAGCTGAGTATGGAGAACTGAGGGCTCCGACAGGAGGTGCCATGCAGGAGGCTCTGCTGGGCTCCCCCCTGCAGCCTTGCACTGGAACAGAATGTGAAAATTGTCTGTCTCGAGGCCTTGTCCAGACTCTTCTTAACAGAACCTCTGTAGCCTCAATGGGGAGAGCCAAAGGATTCAGACAGAAACCCCTCCCCTGCTCCTGTGTTAGGAAGTAACTTCAGGACACTTGTTTTGGCTCATTTCCTGCCCTAATGTCACCCCTGCCATTATAGGCTTTCCTTCATAGCATTGAAAATAGGAGAAGATGGAGGAGTCACTGTGACTTTGTGCTTTCTGCTCCTGACCTGCCCAAGGTGCTCAAATAAATTCCTTCAGTGTGCTACCACCCTCCTTTGTCTTCTGAAACCAGGGAGAACATTTTTGAACCATTTTGAGATCAGTGGCTGAAGCCTGTTGTTCACTATGAAGTGTAGAGGAAGTTAAAGAGGATATGTTAAGCAGAGGAAGTTATAACATGAAAAAGAAAAACAAAATGCAGAAACAAAAGTTGCAAGTATTCCTTACTACTTAAATTCAGACGTCTTGGAATCAAGGATCATCCTTTCTAAGCACTGAGCAAGTATCAAATGATGACAGTAAAGATGTAATAATGGGTTAGACCATGGATTCGGGATAGGTCGTGCCACTGTGATGGGAACTCACACAGTTTGATTTCTTGGGGCATTAAAGGCATACAGCATCTTGCAGTTTGAATGTTAGGTTTTTCTCTTTTCTTATCTGGCTCTAAAGCTTCATTCCCATTAAGTGAACAAAAAAAAATAAAATCATTTCACAAACTTCAACAACTGAAAAAATGCCCTTTTTGGTATTTTTAGGTCTTTTTATGGAACCTTGTTTATAGAATGTTATTTATAGATTTTTTTTTTAATATATGCTCCCAGCTAACCTGCCCTGCTGGGTCTTTGCAGGATCCTCTGCACCACCACAACACATCCCTGGGAATGTCAGCATTCCTCTGCAGAGATGTTACTTCAGCAAGGACACCCAGCTCAGGAGGTACATATTGTCCTACATAGAGTGCCGGTGCTGAGCCTGTTCCAGTTTTAGCAATTCCCCTTGTCTATGTACAGCTCGAACATTATAGACAAGGATTCATCCTCCTGCTCACAGTCTGTAATAGTTCCTAAGGACAGGAGGGAAAAACTGGGAGGAGGGCATCATAGGAGTCTCAGTCTGTGGAATGAAATCTGGAGCAAGAAAGGGAGTTGTCTGTTACTAGAATTCCCCAAATCAAAGTGAATTAACCAAAACTTTTCAAACAGGAATGAGGCAAGGTAGGACTCATGGTGGGGAAGCATCTCGGTAGCAAAGACTTGGAGGATGCAAATGGCAGAGATCCGGAATTCTGAAGCATGTTCCAAATCTGGCCTTTCCAAACACCAGCGGTGGTGGTGCTTTGTGGTGGTGGGACTCGGCTGGGGCCCAGTGTCCCTGGTCACTGAGAGGTGCCAGCTCACAGCCCCAGCGTTGCTGACCTGCAGCAGCTGCTCTGTGGCTTTGGAGGCTGTCGGGATATTCCACTTGGCCGTCAGGCTCGGAATGTCACATTGGATCTTCGGGCACTCCTGGCCTAAAAGAGCCAGGCAGCTCTTCTGGGACAGAGTCCTTTCCACAGACTCAGCAGGAGCCAGCTGTCATGACACCGAAAAGGCCGGGAGAGCCATGGCTCATGGAAACAGGGCTTCGGTTCAGCTGAAGGAGGCATGTCTGAGAAGCAATTTTTCCCAAAACTTGAGGAAAGGTCAAAGCACGTGGAGCTGGCACTCTGGGACAGTCCTACTGCTCGTAACTCATGTAACCCTACCTGCACAAAGCCATTCCCAGCTTTCACCTCCTTTCCAGGAGAAACTGAAACTACTTCAACTTGGTGAAAATGCCTGAACATCACACTCACCTTATTGCAGACCACTGACACTTTCACCTCTGTCTCATCTGACCCTAAAAATAACTAATTTTTTTCTGCAAAGCCTTGATATCTCTCCAATCTTTGCTCTTATTGCTTTTGGACCTCCAGCTCTTGTGAGTCATATCTGCAAATTACATGGCTCGGGTTTCAGCGGTGACCATCTCAAAGTGGCTGGTGGAAAAATTCACCATTAGTTCATGGAGTTTTATTTGGTCCATGGCATTGCTGTGGTGAGCTTCTGCCATTTCTCTTTTAGTTTTTAAAGACATTTAATTGTGTGTTGGTATTCAGGTCCATTGTAAGGAAAACTTTTCTCTGCCGGCCTTGGAGGCTTTATTAACTTTTGTCCTTGAAGCAGAAAGAGGAGTTTTAAGCTCTGTGCGGGGTCTGCAGGTAACAAATAACTTGAGGAGTGTGGCAGGCGGAGCAGGGGTGACAGGCACAGACAGGGACAAGCTGTGGGAAGCACGGAGGTGGCTGCAGCTCTGCCAGGACTTCGCGGGGACACCCAGACGAGATGCACTTGCCATGCGGAAGGTGACACAGGAAACATTACGTTTCCCGGAGCGGTGGCAGGCAATGACAAAGAGCGTCCTCTATGAGCTCAGACGTACAAAAAGGAAAGCATTTTGTCAGCCGCAGCTTCTGACAGAATGAGGATTGTGGGCTTCTGCATTCAAAACCAAATTTCCTTAAAATTGGCAAGCGGCCCCTAGCTCTGCTGCGGAGAGTCCTTCCAAAGCCGGAGCGAGGCGATTGAGCCCGTGGAATCGGCCGCCTTCCTTCCTGCGAGGCGGGCTTTGTGCGGGCCCGGCGGGCCCGGCCATGCACGGGCCGCGGCCGCCCCGCCGCTGATTTATGGCTCGCAGGACGGATTTTGGTGTGTCATGCTGCAGGGGGAGAGGAAAGCGGGGACCGGGGTCATGAACAAAAAGGAATTTGCTTATCCAATTTCCGTCTCTTTCTGAGTTTGATTGGAACTCGCAGTTGTCAGGCCGTGTTTAAGTCTCGTCTCTACCGACGCCTCCTAAACTGCGGAAGGTCAAAACCAATTATTGTTTTGCCTCCGGGGACTTTTCTTCTTCAGAGGGGCCTTACAGTGGATATTCTCTGAACCCTTTTCCTTCCAATTAAGGCAGCAAATTCCTCTTTTTCAGGGTTTTTCAAGGGGCGAGGGGGACAATAATCGGGAGACTGATAGATTTATCAATAGCCTTGAAAAACAAAGCCTGTATGTCTCAGGAAGCTTGAAGCCTAATTCCTTCCAGTGACTTTTCTCACTCTGCACTTTAAATCTGTCGTTTCATTACACCGGGAATGGAAAGTCCCTAATTTTCCCAGGCTACACATTTCCTCTGTTTTTTAACCTTCAAATACCACATGGATTTATGCCTCTGAGTACCTGCTGGTTAAGTTTCTCATGTAGATAAAAATGTTGAAGTTCTGTTTATGGAAAGAATTTACAGCTTTATGGACTGGGGGCAATTGAGAGAGGCTGTACCTACATTAGCAGCTATAGTCTGACTAGTCCTGAAGAAACCTTCCAGGTCTTCAGAGTGAAAAAGATCCTGAGATAGTTTTAGATTTTTTTTTTTTCCTTTCCTTTCTATTTTGGACAGCACTGTTTTCACTTTTATTGACAGTATCTCTTCTTCCGCCCCAATCCATTGATACATCTAGAGCCTGCGTCAGCAGATGGATTTTTAAAAATTCATTTATTTATCACATGCTGCTGTACTTATTTCTTTATCCATTTGAGGGGTTGAATCTACTGCTTCCCCTGTATTTTTCATGTACTCTTTGTTGTGGGAGAGGTGAGCAGCAGAGCAGACAGAAAATAACGTCTCCTGCAAGAGAAAATGCGATGTAAGGTCAGGGGAGGGAGGCTGTGGGTACAGGAAGCAATACTTTGGCAATGCAATTGGTACAACACGTTTCAAAAACACTTTGTAATTGTTATTTGTATCAGGATGAACTGTGAAACCACAGTACAGGTGCGGGATGTAACCCCTGCTCCTCACCAGGTACTTCTGGGTACTTGCAATGTTCGGGTGGTTGCCGGCTTGGCTACACTGGCTGCTCCTACAAATATACTGGATTGCAGACAACATTGAAGGAAGTCTGTTTTTCTGGAGCAGGCAGATTTAAGACCCTTGATTAAATGCATTCACAGCTCGTTTGCAGAACTACAGGGCTATCATGATGCGATTATAGGGCAGCTGTGGTCTGGTGGACTCAGAACTCAGAAATTAGGAAATACGAATTGTCTTGATCTGCCACAATCTGTTTTGTGAGATCCTGGGCTGGTCACTTAAAATATTTTGGCTACTTCTTGACACACCTCCTTTGGATGTTTACCTTTTTTTGGAGGACTCAGCTCACTCCCTTAACTGTATTGCCCACAGGGAGGGAGGACTGGCTGGCTGAGATGCTCAGACTTCCATCCCAGATGCCTGCATTCAATTAGATAATGGGGCTGATGAGTGCCTGTTCGCCCAGAGACTATTTGCAATTGGTTTATAAAGGGTTAATCTATTAAGAATGCCTTGATCAGTCATTCCATACCAAGCTGAATAAGTTTAGGGGGTACTTATAAATGACTTGCCATTGACTGTTCCCTCTGCGACGTGTGCATAGCGAGAGTCAGCCAGGTATTAATCCTTTCTAAAACATTTATAAATAAAAACCTTAATACCGAGTGTGGCTGAAGTCCCCTCAGGTATGACTGAAAGCAGAGGTGCAGAGCACTGTTCTCCTGTGACACTGCTACAGCCCTGGGATCACATCTGGACACACACCACAGCAGCCCGTACCCAGAAATAATTTATTGGTTGAAAAAGAACGATTCCCTTTTTACCCAGAGTAAAGAAAATCATCCAGCTCTAATAATAACTCGCTAATCTCACCCCATCGGAGCAGCGCAGGGAGCGCAACGGAAATTTCCTTCCCAGCTGCTGGGAGAGCCTGTCCCCAAAGAGGGCTTTTCTTTTGATAAGGTGCCTCCTCTGCCGGGCTGCTGAACCAGCCTGAATCAGCACGTCACCCTGGAGTGCAGGAAGATCCCGGTCTCCGCCGCTGAGTCACATGAATAACTGGAATAGTTCTGCAAAGCAGAATTAATTCCCAGAACCTCTTCAGGCATATACCAGCAGGCACATGCTTTTGCTCCAGCGTTACTTTACAGCTCCGTGATGTAGTGGAAAGGACACTACTGATATTTTTAATTGAGATAAAGCAGTTTACCTGGTGTTAAGAGTGTTAAACCTTACAAGTTTATTGTTGACACTCTCCTGCTTCCAAGAAGATTTAGGAATAAGCCAGGACATAACAGAGCTATTAGGGTTAAGCTCAAATCAACTGTGCAATGACTCAGAGCTTGTAGTCCTTTCAAACCAAGTGGTGGGGGGGAGAAGCTGCTTATTATTAACTGTTGAGTAGCTCGTGGTTTGTGCAGCCTGTTTAGCCAGCAAAGACATCTATGGAAACTCTCTGGGGGTTTTGATCTATTATACTGTGAATAAAAAGTCTGGTTTACAAGAAAACCAAATCAACAGCACTGAGATTGTGGTTTAGCAAAGTCCTTAGACTGTGTGCTGGAAATTTGGGCAGAGTTATGAAATTCTCTGTAGGACTTTTCAGTAAATGCTGCTGGTATGTTAAAGAAATGGGAGTGAAGGAAAAAGCTCCGTAGCAAAGGTGGGATCCAGGTGTTGCTCCAAAAAGTAGACCAGGGTGGGGAGCTGAAATAGGGAAGTAGGATGATAGAATCATAGGAAAGCAAGGAGAAGGTTGGTTAGTGGTTAATGAAAATTGTTGAGATTTTTTTCCACTTAAGCTGTATTTTGTTATCTGAATAATAATGATAAGCTGCCCAGACACACAGAAGCATTACTCGTACTTCCACCTGTTGCTCTGGAATACATCGTAAATGAATACAGGATAATCTGTCCTGCACTCCAGCATCAGTGATAACAGGAACAGATTACATGGCTTTGATTTCTGCTCTTTCTTCATTGTTCTGGAATATTAAAATCAAAGGTTTTGCCATTTCCCCAGAAAACCTGATGTGAGGTTATTCCTGACCTTTTACTTTCAACAACTATCACAAAAAAATACATGAAATCTAGAAATTCAATGCAATTGGGAAACATTACTGAGGAAGAGCTCCAAGCACAGTAGACAGAATAGAATCTGGATGTCTGTACTTTATGCTTTGCCCACTGATGAGCTCGTTCCACTTCCTTGGGCTCCAGGTCAGTACCTTTCCCCGTGGCGTATCCGAGATGAATGCTCACCAAACCCAAACGTTATTTCCGACATCTGCCGCTTGTTTGGATGGCAAAGCTTGTGATAACAGTCAGAAGAAAGTAAACAGTCCAGTAGCCATGGAAACCTCCTATCGTTTTTTCCTGTTTCTTTTTCTGCTTTCTGCAGTGAATGAGTCGGTGCCGAATCCAGCTGGATGGCAGCCCGGGAGACGGCCGTCCCCAGCTCAGCCACGGCAAGGGACAAACCCTGTCCAAAGCCAGGAGCTTTCTCTTTGCACACTCTCACCAGAGCACTTTTTTTCAGGGAGCAGCTTTTTCAGGAAGAGTAGTTCAGTGCCTCAGGAAGGGTGACCATTTATTCCCTGGTCTCTCTGGCTATGCCAGAAAGTAAAATAACCCAAACACACAGTAGTGTATCATGACCCACATCCACATGCTTCAACCCTTTCCCCCCATTCCTGCATCCCAAGCAGGTGGCCTCATCCAGATGGTCTGCAGGGAACAATCCTTGGACTTTCATGTATTCCAAGGCATCATCTGGGAGAGCTGGGACAGGCCAGTGCCATATCAGGGAGGGTTCTAACAGTGACACAGCCTTGGAGATAATGGATTAAACTGTGCCCTTCTCCTTTGGGATTTGCAGTATAGATACAACCTCTGTGAAAGTTGTGAACAGGGGATTTATGCCTCAGACGACAGATCTGGCTGAGCAGCAAAGCTCAGTTTATGTTCCAGAATAGAGCAGGACAGGTATTTATTGTAGGAAAGCCCCCAGAGTGCTATAGTTAGTGGAATGCTTTTTCTATAAAATTTTACAACCAGTTTACAGAATTCCACAGAGAAGATTGTCAAGATGCAATCTTTATTATATTCCAGTCCAAATCTCTGTGTGGCTTCCAAATATGTGCAGTTAGTGTGTCTCTAAATGGACTTGTCCCTGGTCATATGGGCACTGTGTCATGCCAGCATTGATATCATCATTGGATTATCCTTGTTAGCACTTTGAATCTCTGTAATGCACTTTGAAGTCTTCAGAAGAAGAGCTTCATGGGAATATTTGGAGAGCCTGATTCAGTTCTTAATTGGACTGACTCATGTTGAGTCACCAGGATATCCATTAGCTGCATCTTTAAAATCCAACATGGAGATTTTCAGTGGTCTGTGAGGGAATCAGGCACCCCCAGCAGCTGCTGAGATTCCCTAGGATTGGGAAATCTGCTTCCATTGTAGAAAGTGCTGATTTCTGCTGCACCAACCAGCACAGCTCTGGCTGCCAAGTCATCCCATTTCTGTGTTCTCCTGATGCCTGGATGACCAATTGCTCGCTGGGAAGCTCTTGGAAATATCTCCTCCTCCCTGGCTGCAGCATCACTGGCATCTCCTACACACAGAGAGCCTGCCACACCCACACCTCCCCCTCCTGCAGGGAGCGCTGGGCTGCCAGAAGCAAAGGTAGAAATGCAAGGAGCATTCTCCTTTTCATTTCTAGGAAAGGCTTTTTACTCTGTAAATGCTCTTTGAACAAAACAGCAAAAGGCAGTGAGTAAGGCACCTGATGACTAAAATAATTCAGGTTGTGGGAAGAAGCAGGATTTGATGTTGAATACAAATCTGAGTGTGGTTCACTTCACCAAGCTCGAGCCATCTGAAGTTAAGTCTTCAGCCTAAACAAGCCACCCAAGTCCTGAGCTGTTGGCAGAGGGGACAAGCCCTGAGAGCTGACTCATCCCCCCTCACTTTGTTCTGCTGGGCTGAAATGAGTTGTCCTTTGAAGTTGCTTCCTAACAGCACTTCCTAATACTCAGCAAAACATGCAGAGAATCTGGAGAGGGCAGTTTGTTGATGTTAGACAGCTGAAGTTTGGTAAGGTACAGTTAACACTGCTACACTGCCATGTGCCAAGGACCCCAGGTCCATAGGATCACAGATTCCATGATTCCATGGATGCCAGCAGTGGTTCACTTAACCTTGTTTTAGTCTGCCCATATACTCAGAGTGTCTTAGCAACATTTTGTCTCTGTATAGGTGGTAATTATAGCATATTTTTGGCTCATTACCACTCCTTTTGGAATAGAAAAAGGGGAAACAACTACTCTACAGACCACTTTGGGAATCTCTGTCCTGTATAAGTCTCTTTCCTAGAGGAAGAAACATTTGCTTCATACTGTAGTAACAACAGCACAGAATGGAAGGCAGAGAATAGAACGAGCAATTCCAAATTTTAGGATAATGAAGGAAGAAAATTGGGCCACTCAGTCATAAAATTAAACTTTGGCAAACCTGGCCAAACTCTTATCTGTTCTAGACCTACTTTACTTTTCTTTGAGGATGCAAACCCTGGCAGCTGAAATTTCCATCAGGTGGATTCAATATGGGACAAGACTTGCAAACCTTTGGGTTTTTTGCAGTTAAAAAAAAAATCCCTACAGAATGTTTGCAAAACTGGGGGTAAAGTACTAATGCCACAGCTTTACCTAGGGTGTGATTTTCCTTTTCCATTCTGATAGATTAAAAGTCTAAAATTAAGAAAATGAGCTCTTAGGCTCACTAAAAAAAACCCCATGAAACAATGTAAGTGATCTGTGACAACTCTCTCTGAGCAGCAGAAGGTTTGACTTGAGAATAACTGTGAGCAATTAAATATTGAATATAATGAGAAGAATATTTTCTTTGTGTTTCTTACGACATTTCTTGGTTAATTATATCATGCATCTCTTGAATATGTAAAGCTTGCTGCTAAAAATGTTCCACTTCTAAAATTAATAAAAGTATGTCAGAGAAGGAGATGTGTTGTGAATAATACAAGAAATGTTACAAATAATGACGACTATGGAGCCAACGGGCCTCCTCCCACAGGCAGAAATTATCAGGGATGAATAAGAATTGTGGGATGACAACTGTAGTACTTTAAATCTTTGAAAACACTTCACACGCTTTCACCCTAGAGACACCTTGAGACAACAGCAGAGGAGAGATGCAGGAGCTCATCCTGTGCTGTTACATCCAGCAGCCCTTTGTGATGACTTCAGTAGGGCTGGGATCAGGCTGTGGAATGGCCTGAGGTTGAGCTGGGGGTCAGGGGCAGGATGAGCTCAGGCTTCTGCTCTCCTGCTCTTTTCAGTGTCCATGAGAGCTCAGACCACTTACACGGTGTTATCTCAGCACAGGGGTGATTGTGTAAATCACTCCTGCCTTCCAGCTCATTATAGCACTGACAGGGAAGGTGCCACCACGCTGGTAAACACTCTGCACGTGGGAAGAAGTAGAGGTTTAAAAATGAAAGATTCAAATGAAAAGGCACAAAGATGCAGAGGTGGCAGGAGAAGGGATGAGCGAGGGATGCTGAGAAATGGTGCCTGGACCAGCTGGGTGGGCAATAACTTCTGGGCCTGGCTGAGCTTTGGGATCCAGAGCTTTGTGATTGTGTCAGAGCAGACAAACAGGCAAAAGGAGCAAGTCAGAGAGGTCTTGTGCAAGAAATGCAGTGAGGAGTTCACCCTAACAGCTGCATTTCCCTCCACGTGCTGTGTCCTGTCACAGCCACTGCACGACTGAGCCGTGGTGTAAGAACTCTGAGTTTATTGGAGGAACTGGTACAGGGTGGGACTGGGGGAACTTCCAGTTAAGAGTGGCTGGATCTGCCCCTCTGGGCAAGAGCCCTGGATAGATATTCCCTGAATATCCATGTTTGTTCCCTGAAATAACCCCTTTCCCTTCTTCTTATGCTTTTCTAGCCCCTGTTCTTACTGACAGCAAAGGGAGTTTCTATTATATTTCTTCAGTTTCTGCTGGGTTTTCACATCTTACTCTGTTCAGATATCAGAGAAGTTCTTTCTAGGGCTTATTTCTTAACAAATGTTTATCAGAACTGACTTCTAGTGCCAAAGTAATGTGCTTGCTCTGTACCTCTCAGGGACAAGGGGAAGGTGGGCTGTGAACTCCCAGCATTTCAGGTTTGTGGTGACTGCCTGGATGCTCATTTTCTCCTTGGAAAATGGAAGTTATCTCACTTCTCTTTTCCAGAATATTTTATGTCTACTTAAAACAAAAGTAAAGCATTGAAGACATTATAACAAAATTCTTCTACTCTTGGAAGTTCATTTCTGCCCTTGTGCTGCAGGTTCCTCGCTCCTCCTGGTGCCAATCCAGCTGTGTGTGGAGCTGTGCTTTATCTGGGATAAAGAAAATAGACAACCTCCTGGTTTTTATTCAATTTTTCTTTTTGTACTTGGGTTATTTCAATGATCCAGTTCTAGGTGTAATTATAAATTTTGGCAAAAGTAGCTCAGAGGCAGAAGCAAGGATTGGGGAAAGCCTTGCTGTTGTGATAAGGCATCACTAAACCCTGACAGTGTGTGCTCCCTACCCAGCAGCTGAAATGTTTCAGTTTCATCCTTTATCTTACCTTTTTTAAACTTGTTTTTGTATTCCCAACTAAAGCTCACTGGTAGCTATTGGCTGTATCTTGGGAAATTATCTGAAATTGTTTCATGGAATAACTTCAAACATCACTAAAGCCTTTTTGACTTGAAGACCTGAGCCAGCTTCCACTGTCAGAAATGACAGAACTTTCTGATAGTGAGGCTGCCATGAAATTGAAAAGTCACTGTAAATGCTTTAATACCAGCGGATTTAGGGATTTCCTCAAGCACTTTATAGTTATGTTCCCAGCTTTGTCTGTGTTTCACTGTCAATTGTCTACTGTTCTCCCTAATCCTCCCTGGGCTTTCTGGAGCTCTATCTTCCCTTCTTACTGACAGATAAAAATTTATTGCTACCTTCGATGTTCTTGACATACTGAGAGCTCATTCCTTTCACGTAAACATAGGAATGTTTTGGTTTTTTAATCTTGAATTCTTTAAGATAATTAATTCAGTCTATTATTCTGTTCCCCTTAGCAACCTAACATCTGCGTTTTAATTACTCTAACCTTACTGTTTAATTAATTAAACTTTCCTCAGCCCTTTGAAAACTGAAAGCGTTAATTACTTTTGCAACATGATTATTTTATATTTCTGAACGATTGGCATGTGGACGTTTTTACCTTCTCTTATTTCAATTGATGGAGCAGTGTCCCTTGTCACTTCCCTCCAGAAACCAGAGATGTAGACCAAAACCATCCACCGAGTAACTTCTCTAACATCATTTGACTTCTGACAGGGAGAGATTCAGTATCTTCTTTCCCTCAGCTTTCCCCGCTGTGGAGCCTTTTCAAGTGGCTGCTTAAATGGATCCCAGAAAGGCTCGGGAATGGTGCTGCTGATGCATTTGCCTGTGCAGAACCCACTGCCCGCAGCAGGAATTCATTTGTGATGCACTGGTTTTCATTTATGCATGGAGGGACTAAAATTCCGGGCATCTTGGCTGATTCCAGTTACAGAATTCTATCTCCTGTCCAGGAACAGTAAATGTGGAGAAGCCATCCTGTGTTGGGCTTTGTCAGGGGAAGGAGAGCGGGTAGTTACACATCACGAAGCTCCGTGAATATTCACGCTGAAGAACTAAACCCCGCTCAGAAGTCAAGCTTCGTTAGGGCAGCGTTTTTGTTGTGTTTTTTTTTATCATCTTCGAAAGAGACGTAGACTTATTATTCAACAGTAGTCATCAAGTGATTCTGATATCTGCTCTTGTGAATCACCGGTATTCTGCAGGACTATTACTTTTAAATGTCAGCTCTTCACATCTCTGCTTCTTATCTGCCACCTCAGCCACCACGGATTGTTTCCTAATCACCATCGGTTAACTCCCAAACCCACAAAGACTCACTCACCGCTTCAGGAAGGCTTTTCTTTTTTTTTTTTTCCCCTGAGACTCATTTATGCGAAGAGAGTTGTGTGAATACTCACAACAAAGCCCTCCTCGTTGTGAACGAAGTGAGAATTTGGTTGAGGTGAATATGGTTCTTCCTGTGCACTGTGAACCTTTGTGTTACACGTGACACCAGAGTTGCAAGAGGTGTCAATGAGAGAAATATTTGAGTTTCTACTCTACACTAACTTTGAGACATGGAGAAATTATGGCAGTAATAGAAACAGGGAGTTCTCCAGATTCAATTTTCAAGAAACCATTAGAGAGTTTTTTTTTTCCTGATATAATTCCCAATCTTTTCCTACTCAGCTTTGATAATAAATATCCCTTGAGGACAGCAAACATGAATCTACTGAGAATCTTAGACGAGGGGATTTAATGATTTCATTTAAAGTGCTGTTCATTCAGTTCTTGCAATCTGCCTGTCTCTTTCCTCAATTCCTTATGTTTTTACTCAAAGAATTCTCCCTTCCAATTAAATGAATGAAGCTTAGAATTAAGTAAGGCTGTCATAGGAAGTAAAATGAATATGACTGATTTTTATAATATAAATTGGAAGCAATTACCAGTTTTCTATCTTCATTTTTGCTTGGAAAATTTACACTTAACCCAGCAATACACCTTAATTAAAGGCCTATCTATCTATCTGTGTAACCTTCTCTTTCTAGCAAGAGTCCTTCTGCGGGCTATATTAAATTTACTACAGTTTCATCTCTTAGTTAATAACCTTTTCGTATATTTTCAATTAAGTTTCTGGTCACATTATAGCACTGAGGTAACAGCTCTGGCTGACCTTTAATAGGATATGGATAATAGAACATCTTTGGCTCATGTTCTCCTTTGGTAGCACAACCTTGCACTTCTACTGAAAACATCTCTGGAATTTGCAGACAGCTAAATGTGCTCCTTGCATGAAGAAATTCTATTCCAGACTGCAGTACAACTGGATGGACATCCATCCATATTCCCTGGGAGCAGACAGTGCTGAAACAAGCTCACTTTGTCTTGGTTTTATGGCAAACACCAGTAGGAGATCGTGAATGGCCCTCTACGTAAGATAAAAATACTTTACTTCTGGTATGTTCCGTATGGCAACTCATGCTTCTCCCCACATGAACCCACAGGACTGTACTGTGGGGTAAAGGGTGACAAGGGCCACTTGTATCTGCACCCAGAGGTCAATGCTCTGGTAGTTGGACAGAGTAGGACTGGCAATTAATGATGTAGAATGATAAGGGATGTTTGTGCTCCCTTGAAGCCCATAGGATTTTGGGGTGGGAAGGGATGTATGTGATATCCAGCCAGAGTTTTGTCAATATGAATATTTGAACCAGCTGCTTTTCTTGCTGTTCCCATGGTTGGATTACTGTTTTTCTTTATGTCTTTGTTCTTTTTTTTTTTTTTTAATTTATAGCTCATGATGGTCTTATGAATTTTACTGCCAAAGTATCACATATTTGTCTTTTGATAAGGGATTATCATTTTATTTCCTTGAGTGTGGGACCCCCGGCTCCTCTTCAGCTCCATTTTTTGTTCTCAAATCAGCCTTTCCCCAATTCAGTTCAACAAATCTTACAACCAGCCTCAGCTGAAAGCTGGCAAAGCACCGAGGGGACACAGGAAGTTAAATCTGCCAAGGTGACATCTCTCTGTGAGTTCCTGCTGGTATTTCCATCTCCCTGGATGAGCGTTCAGGAAACTTCACCTGGCATGCCCACATAAAGTGGTGTCTGAAAGCCAAGGCAGTAAATTTGTCCCAGATGAGGGAGAGCTTGGTGTTTCAGATGGAGAACTCGATCTGTGGCAGACCCTGAATGGATGAAGAGGAAACAGCTCCGGGATGGATGAGTGGCTCAGAGGTGCCACTCCTGCATGATGTGACTCAGGCTTATTCCCACATGGGTTTGTCCCATTGCCTTGAATGCTTTGTTCAATGAATTACTGGTTGGACCTGCTGCTAAATGTGCCATATCAAAGGCTTGTGGAGCAATATCTTCCCCAGGCGGGTGCTTGGCTTCAGCAGCGCTTTGGAAGTGGCTGAGATCCCAGATAACCGAGGTTTCCAAGGCTGCCCTTGCCCGGCAGCAGCGGAATCTCCCAGGTGCCATCTGGGTTTCACCCTGAGTCAGCAGGACTCGTGTTCCATCACTGTGCAAACTGAAGAGGGACACTTCATCATCCTCATCCTCATCCTCATCCTCATCCTCATCCTCATCCTCATCCTCATCCTCATCCTCATCCTTTGTTCACCTGTCACGATACCACCTTCAGCTCTACCAGTATTTCCAGCCTCGCTCACCATTCGTCAGCTTCTTCCACAATTATTTCCATCCTTCCTTCTGTGTCACTGCCTTTGTTCCTTCCCCATGTGAACTCGCTGATTTTTTCCACCAGGCTGTGAATCTTTTAATATTTAGTCTCTCTTAAATACACATTTCAGCTTATTTTCCTACAGAACTGAATTTATTTCTACACACATTAGGTTTTGTTCCCACTCAGCTCCACACTTTCTCCTTCCCTATCTGTCCTGAGAGTGTGGGATGAGGAACAATCCCTTGTTTAACATGCAAAGCATGCAAACACATGCTAAATAATTATGCAGATATTTTTCAATTGCTCTCATTGTGATTTTTACTACCATTGTTTTGGTCTCACCATGGAAAATGGAAGCCAGTGAGCTGAAGTGTCTGAGTGGAGCTGGACTAGAGCCTGAATTTCCCCATCCCTGTTCACGCTAGAGCATGACTGTCTCCTCTGTATGTTCTCCCCTGGAAAATTCTTATTTACAGAAACAGAAGATCTGGAATTTGCATAACTTCGTAGCAGCAGTTCCTGCAGTATGCTCAAAATATTCGTTTTTTTTTTAGAAACTTGAATTCTTATGTTGTCTGATTACATGAGGCTTTCAGCTTTCAATGAAAGATTCTACTGGTTCTTCAGGTCATTGAGAAAACCTTCACACAGATAATCCAGTTTGGGAGGCTGAAAGCCTGGGGTGAACTGCATCCCTTTGGGAAGTTGTGTGGGGTTCCCAGTGCCATTCACCATGTCCCTTCTCTAGAGCCAGTCTGAGCTGCCGCACGTATTTGGGTTTTCAGGCCATGCATTCCACCTAAAATGTGGTAGGTCTGTGGGAGGAAGATGGAACAGCCCAGAAATGGCATCATTTTGACACATGGAAGACAGTGATTCAGTTATTTCACAGGTACATGGACTTCTGCAAATATGCAGCTCATAAAAACCTTGACAGTGTTTGAAGAAGCAGTTTGGTAGTGTCAGACCCTCGTCACTGCCAACCGGCCAGTTTGGTTTCCATATAAACCGTGGGCTGGAGGAACAGGTGGGCCCTTGGTTGGCCTGAGGAAATATCCTGTCTTCTAAGGCAGCTTTGTGCATGAAGCTTTAATGCAGTTTCTTGAGCTGGACTTGTTCTGTGAATGAGGAGAGGACCTCAGCCTCTGCAGATGCTAATCCAGCACTTCTTGCTGACCTAACATTGACCTACATAATTTAAACCAAAGTGATGTGCAGGCGACACAGTTTCTGCTGAGAAAGTGCAGCACGTGCCAACACTTTAATATTACTCTTTTTTCTCAGTCTGTTTAACCCAGTATCTGATGTGGATGGAGGGAAGAAATGAGGCACAACATATTCCTTGCACCAAAATCTCAGAAAGTAAAATGTAAATGTGTGAGTATGACACAAACTCCCTTTCTGTGAGCACACTCTCACGGAGTTGTTGGAGTTGCCAAGAGCACAGCGAGCCAACCTACGGCGTGTACGTCTGTAATTTACTGAAGGGAGGGGACAGGTCTAATTTATGCACTTGGCCCTCAGACCAGGGTTTACCTCAATGCTTCTCAATGCACAAATTCTGTAAATCTTTCTGGGAGAAGGAATGTCAGCTCCCGGCAGGCTCTGGACATGCCGAAAATGTCGCTCGCACAGATGATGACTTGTGTTTAATTTGCTGTTGTGGATGGGCCTGAACCAAACTCCCTTTCTTGTTCCAAACATCTCTAAATTTAGGAGGTTTTGGCAACCCAGTCCAGATATGAGTCAATAGTTCTCTGTGTTCCAAAGAATAAGTATTAGGCTGCAAAGGTGGGAGTCGTTGTGTAAATGGGATAATATAAAGGAATATCAGTATTAATACCTTTGTTATGCTCAGAGCTAGAGGTTTGCCAAGGCTTAAGTGGACTCAGGATGAGCTGGACACATCCAATTAATATAAGTAATGTGGCTTTTCTTGAACAAATGTGACTTCTTGGTGCACATTACAGCTGCTGAGTGTTCCAGCTCTGCTGCATCTGGTCCTCAGAGGGTTACAAATGTGTATTATAGTGCTGCAGCCTGCTCTTATTTCTGCATTTGTTTCGTACTAAATAAATGGGTTCTGATTTTCAGTGCTTCTGTCAGGGAAGTAAAAAATATTGGTGTGGCTTACTGATGGATATAAAAGCCCCAGGGAAAAAAACACAGAATATGAAATTAAGAGTCCACATGCAAAGTGCTGGACCTCCCATCCCTTTCCTGATGTCACTGCTGTGTTCACAAATTCTCCATCAAGTAAGTGTCTTCTAAGGTTCTTCTCAGTGAATGCCTCATCTGAATTTATTCCTGATGCCACAATTAACACTGACCATGTTCTGCTGCTCCTCTCTCTTGTCCAGAGGGAAACCATCCACGTGTTTATGGTGGCACTGGAGTGCTGGCCCAGGAAGGGCAAGTAGAAGGTGAGTTCCTTGAGCTGTGCAGTTGTTTTGTCAAGTGTGCAATTCTGCTCAGTTTCAAGAAAAGAAAACAGGATTTCCTTCCACAGTCTCCTACAGAACCCTTCATTTTCTTTAAATGTTTTGTGATTCCCCCATCATCATGTACCAGTCTCACTCCAGCATGTCTCCTGAGCAGGAGGCAGTGGCAGATAAAAAGAGAGAAACACAGTGGCACGGAGGAATATATTCCAAACCCTCTTCTGGCTTCCCAGGCTGGCAAGACAGGCAAATCTCCCTGCTCCTCTACTGCTTTCTCCATGGCTCACCATGATCTGCACCTCCACTCCCTCACAGGGCCCCTGACTGGAATTGTCCTTTCCCCTCCCGTGCTCCCTTTCTGCTCTGCACCATGCTGGCTGTACCACTGTGGGACAAGCAGGTCTGTGCCTCTTTCTGTGCTGACTGAAGTGCTGGGCACTCTGAATTACCCCCCCTGGAAGCAGTAGGCAGAATCATGGAGCAGGCACAATGTGCCACATGAGGATCAGCTTAGCAAGTTGGATCAGTGACACTTTGCAGCAGAATAAAAACTGCTTATTCTTTGTCCCAGCTGTTCTCTCAAGCACTTTGAGCATTCATTCGCCTCAGCGTGCAGGAGATTTACGTATTTCACTTCCATTGACACGGCAGAAGAGACCCTCCTCACTTGCAGATTTGTTCTTTTAATAGGCATCCAGCACAACTGGGAATTGAGTACATGCGTGCGTCCAACAGAGAGGAGACCAGAACCAGCTGTAGGCACAAAGAACTGCTTAGGAGGCCCATTTTTTTGTGCTGATTTGGTAACTCACGGGACAGCCAAATCTTCCTTTTTAGGAATGGGGAGAAGAGGAAAAAGAGAGGACCTCATCTTCAGATTGTATCACACGTGGAAGGGGAGAGATAGCAGGGAGAGAACTCTCCGCATGAGGTTCTCCTCTCCCTGATGG
Organism: Tichodroma muraria; assembly: GCA_013390105.1. Classification (NCBI taxonomy): domain Eukaryota; kingdom Metazoa; phylum Chordata; class Aves; order Passeriformes; family Sittidae; genus Tichodroma; species Tichodroma muraria. The sequence continues at coordinate 61,998 of WAAG01066143.1, forward strand.
AGCAGCTGAAGCAAATGTGAGCTCATGGTGCCTCCGCTCTGAGCTGGCAGAGCAGCCAGGGTGTTCTGGCCCTGTCAGTGTTGTGACAACTTCCTCACAGGACCTCCTAATTGAAGTTAGAGATCCTAAAAGATACCGAGCCACCGTGGCACAAACCTGCTGCTCCCAGTCTGAGCTGTCTTATACTGCAAGCCTCTTCAAATTGTAGATCTTATTGCAAGGACATCATGGATTTGGGGAGAGACAGGTAAGGCCCTGTAGCCACTCTCACTACCGGGAGATGCAGGGGTGAGTCACCTGTGCCATACAATGACAACACAAGCCCAAGGAACACTGTCCTCAGCCAGGTCCTTTTAGCATTAGCCACACAAGAAGGTGAATCTTAAAGATAAGAGGAAATGGTATTAGGAGGGAAGAAGTGGCAATGACCGGAGGCTTTAATTTGATGCCAACCGGTATCTCAGAGAAAGCAATTTCCCAGAGGATTGTCAGAGATGTGGAATGAATTGTAAGAGCTGCTTTACAGGCATTTGTGGGCACACACACCTGCTTACAGCAAGGGAAAAGACAGTGCGTAAATGTCTGGAATATTACATAAAAGCTGTCTGGTAGACTGGGCAGAGCAATTAAAATCCATCTCGCTTAAATGAACCCTGAGTGCAGGTCAAACAAATCTAATTTTTATTGTTCCTTAAGGAGATGTCTGTACAGGAGACAAAAGGGGGATGCAGCCATCAGGTTAAAAAATCAAGATGCCTTTAAAAAATTAAATGTTCACAATAGTGCTACAGCAAGCTGGATAAATGATATATTACAGCGATGGTTTAAAACTAATTGATGACTAATGTTGTAATGCATTTGTAGCTACACTGATCTATTATATATCTTGGCCAAGCTGAAGGGACACTTCAAGGAGAAAAATTGCTAACTGTTTTAACCTGATGGAACTCGGGGAAAAAATAGTTACTTTACGAGATAAATGGAAAGGTTGTGACCTCCTAATGTACATCTGGGTCTTGCAATGCAAAATCAAATTATCATTAAACAGAATGTGATCTGTGATGGAATTAAAACAACTACAAGCCAGCACACAAGTTTCCTCAGAGAAACACAATAGCCCAGTTTGAGCTGGGAGCAGTGGCTCCAAAGCTGCCTGGCTAAAGAACTGGTGTAACAAGTTAGGATGGAATTGTTTTGCTCTGTAATGAAAGTTGGTTTAATTGGAGAGTGCAGGAAAAACGTAAGCATCTTTACAGCCATTTACATATGTAAGCCATTCTATACACATTACTTAATTAGTGTATAAATCATTAACAATTTACCCTAAGTCCTGAGTAACTGAGTGTCTCTCTGACTCTTGCAGGGGAGACAGGAAGCCTCATTTTCCCCTCCTCATTTTTGTCATGCCTGAGGCTCATGCCCTCTGGGTTTTACCCTTACAGTTGGAATTTGGAGGAGATGTCAGTCAGGCTCTGCTTATTTTCACATCTAATTCATGCAAAAACCAGGTTTCCTCTTGAGGCAGTAAACTGGCCCAGATTTGCTTCAAAGTTTGGCCCAGGTTCAGTGAATGACTCACTTTAACTAAGGTACATCCATCTTCCTGGCTGGAACACATGGTGGGAAGTGTTGTCAAAGAGCAGAGATCCCCTAAAACCACAGCTCAGGGCTTCAGGACCTTGCAAACCAAAAGCAGTGGCTCGTTCCATCCCCTGTTTTCCCATCACCCAATATTAAGGACACCAAGGACGTCCCAAACATTGCTGCTCAACCCAGACTCCCAATGTGGGGTTTTGCAGGCTAAACACTCTGCAAAGAGCTGGGATGGGCTGCTGGGAGCTGGGCTGGGAGAAGTTTCAGCCAGAAGCCTCCCTGGTCCTGGGATCTGTGCAAAATTCTATGGAATAAATCTGGCAGTAGGTAACAAATGAAGGTGACATTGTGGGCCATTGCCAAAATATGGATTACCTTGAATGGGCCATGATTAAAAGGCCAAAAATACCATTCTCGACCTCTGAATTGGTTCCCTCCAACAAGAGTATGTAAAATAAAAGAGAACAAGCTAACCAGGACACCCCACCACAGGTGACACTGATTTTCTTCTTCTTGAGAATAAGTTAATGGAGCAAGGACATGACCAGCCTGTGATATCATCTGAGAACAACACATTTCTCCATATATTCCTCCACGACAGGTTAACCTTCCAGTGGGTAGGGAAATGCCTGCAATACCAAACTGCAAATATGTTGTACTTTGAAGGGTTTGATGTACTAACCCCCCCAAATCCTCCCTATATTTTAACTGTTGTACGTCAGGCTTCCTCCTCTGCGTTCACTCAGCTTTGGTTTGAAGCCCAATACAGGCAGCAGCTTGGAAAAATAGTTTTATAGCTCAAAATGGAGCAGTTGGAGTTTTAATTTGGGAGGTCTTTCTTTTACAGGGGGACATTACTCTTGGTTCAAAATCTTCTTATTCAGGTCATGGTATTGGTGTCAGTTTTCAACATTGGAAAGTCAGTTGCACAAGTATCACTCAGCTGACTTAGAACATTTATTTTCTCAAAGGATGATGAACAGTCACATCCACAGCTCTATCTGGGAATTTCTTCCTTCACTAACATTTAAACAAAACAACTCAAACAGATATTTTTTTGTTCCAGATCAATGTGATTTCTTAAAGCTTCGTGTTGAGTAGATAATCCTCAGATGGGCTTTTTTTAAAGCAGAAAAGCATATGAAATGGCTTTAGCTGAAACTTTGAGCTTCCAGTTCCTTTAAAAGCAATAAAGAAAGGAGGAAAAAAACAGAGTTAACTTGAAGCAGGGCACTTGGCATTCAGGGTAACTGTGGTAGGTGGTCAAGAAGGATGAGGTTGTGCTCTCAGGAACCACACGTCAGCTCCTGTGCCCACTACGGCAGAGCCGTGCCCTGCACATGGATTTGCTTCTTAGCTGCTGACCCTCAGTGGCCAGGATTCCATGAAAGGAAATATGGGAAAATTATCTGCCATTCTAATGGCAGATAATTTTTATCTACCAGGACATCCCACGGCATTTCCATGACTGCAACAGACTGGAGGTAAGGAAACTGTTCTGGTGTTTGGATACACTCATAAACAATGACCCCAGCAATTCTTGGAGAGGGTGGAGTTACCCAGTCACATATTCCTCCTCATTTTAAAACAATCAGACATAAAATACTCTAAAATAAGAATGCAGTTACCACTTATTTCCTTCCTCAATTTCTTATCTTGCTTTATCACAACATTTGTAGCTGTGGCTGACAGAAATGGCAAATATGTCCAGTATTTCTGATTTTTGTTGTGTCTTGCTTTTTATTTCACTTTCAGCTTTTTTGACTGGCGACTGACTCAAAAAGTTGATTAAAGACATGATGGTTTTATCATGGCTTTGGAAAGACAAGCTGCAAAACCCAGCGGTTACCAAAGCAGAATGGGATTTTAAAGAATGCCCGAAGTAGGTTCATTCTGCTGCTCGTGCAAACTGCAGCTGTACCAAAGTTTTTGTAACTCTTGTACACATATTAAAATATATTTTATACATAGTTCTCTATATATCTTAATTTACTGAGAGCATGTACTCCATTTGATTTATACTAAGGCTTTATGACTATCAGATTAGTGTAAGAATGCAAGTAGGAAAATTAAAATGTGCCTTTGATTGTGCTATCATTTTTCCATGTTCTTTCAGATATCAAGTCAATAGTCCAGAGGAGTTTTTGATGTGATGCACTGAATATGCTGACTTATTCATAAGAGAGCTCAGCATTGGGCACATCATTTACCAGCTCACTGCTGTCACAAGCTATTGCATCCTTCTTCCCTCTTGACCCAAGCTCAATTAATCCTTCCATAGTTTTGGTTCTGGAACGGTTTTGAAATAGTGTTGATTTTCCCAGGAAGCCTTAAGAACCCGAGCATCTCTTCATGCTGTCTGGGCAGCTCAAACAATTGCAGAGGGAAGGGAATAATCTCCCCCAGACCCTTTACAGCATCACATTTCCACCCCGTCACGGTGCCCGGTACGTGCAGCGCTGGCAGGAAGAGCTGGGGAAACTCCTGTTTGCTGGGCCATGACCTGTGGAGCTGCATGATTTTAGGAAATACCAGGTTAGCTCCAGGAGCAGGGAAGTGTTACAGCTCTTTGTTCCTGCACAGAAGTTTTCGACATCAGTGAGAGCATCAGTGTGTGTATTCAGATTTCCATCTGTCATGCAAAGCATAAATCCAAAGCACTCTGTGAGATCAGTCATGCCCAGAATATTTAAAGTTACCTAAAATGTTGGCGAATTAACATCTCACATTTTTCTCCGGAGTCCTGAGTGGTGCAGACGTTCTGTTAATCATATATTGCAAGCTCAGGCAATACATTAAGTATGGAAAATAGGTTTATATAACAAAGATGAGGCAGAATGAACTGGATCCACAAATGTCTTTCTACTCACTCTGTCTATAATAATTTCATTACATTTCTTTGGGGTTTATCCAGTTTTGCTGTGACCACCTACTAACAACGTCTCTGAAAGGAAAGAAGAAAAAGCACGAAATTCTAACATGCAAGACGTACAAAATAAATCCTGTGACGTTTTCTAATATGGGAATGTTCCTAAATGCCAGACTAAAACATCCCTCCAACGGTTTCTTTTACAGACTTCCCTTGTTCCAGAAACTTGGCCTGACTTAGGAGGAAACCCCATAGCTGTCCCTTAAAAGCTGAATTGCATCAGTGTGGGCAAGAGGTTGGGCCGAATTCCTTAATGGTGCAATTCCATGAAAATCAGAAATCCTACACCAGAGCTGAATCTGCCCTCTGGTATAAAATGATCTCCCTGGAGTGAAGACTTTTGGAAACAGTATCATATTTTAATTCTAAACAGACAATTTGTTTTGGGTTGTATACAGAGCGTGACAATCTCACTGCTATAGGAACCAGCTACATAAAAGGTGACTTTATCCTCATTTCTTGTGGTATTTGGTTTATCTGTGTATGATTTGCAGGTAGCTACATGATCCTACAAACTTCTTATTATGTAATGGAATGAGCCCCTGTTCCGTTTAAGATTTTAAAAGATTACAGAGCTGGCGTTGGAACATTTGTACATTTTGAAATGAGTTAAGGAGAAAGGCTGCGTGTTGTTTATAATCTGTGAAGTACAGATCCCAGTTAATCTTACCCTTGGAGAACAGACAGTTATATTTTTTTACAAATTAACAGATCCTGACTGATTGCCTCCCATGACTGTGTTCACCAGTTTTGGAATTCAAAGGGCAAAATAGGATCTGCCTTTTGTAGAAGGTGCCAGGAACGGCATCGGGACATGCTGCCTGGAGGGTGGCTGAGCCTTTTCCACCCTCCCCACACTGACTGGATTTGGCACCACTGTGTGATATATCACCCCTGTAACAAAGCACTTCATGCAAGCTGGTCGTATCCTATGGAAAAAAGCCTTGGAAGGATGTTGCAGAAAAAAAAAAATATTTAACCTCTGTTCGCTGTTTTTCTGGAGATGTAAGTTATTGTGAAATTTGAGGAGATTTTCACAGCTTGGCTTGTGAAATTCATTTCCAGCTTGACAGATTGTGATTTCATGATTTTGCACATCTGGATTTTGGCACAGGGCTGTGGTGGGAGATGTCTCTGTCAGTCTGCCTCCCAGGACAGCCTGTTTGCTCCTGGGCAGTGAAGAGTCCAGTCCTGGCTGAGCTGTCACCTGCCTGCCCTGCCCTGGGCAGTGTCTGTTCCACAAGGGGAAGGCTGCACAGCTGGAGCTGGCCCTGACATTGGTGAGCTCAGGAATCACTTGAATAAAAATGTTAATGATAAGGTCATGTTTCTAAAATTCAAGGAGTGTAAGGGATAGGCAAAAAAAGTTGTAGGGTATCAGTACTGTGTGTTCTGGGGAGCAAACAACATTTTCACTTGCTCAAAACACTCTGTGCACAGACTACTGAGCACTCTCTCTGCCACCCTGCACCAGTGAGCTGCTTTTCTGGCCAGGCATTTTGGGAGGGGGTCTTCTCCTTCTGGCAATATTCCCAGAGGACAACCAGTTGATTAAAACAGGACTCGAGGCCAGGATTTTTTCAGCATTCACACCACGGAAGGAGAGTTTACAAAGGTGGCAAGAGCCATGTGCATTTTCCCTTTGTGCATCACTGTGTGACAGCAAAGTCATCCTATTTTCCCACCAGGATCACACGGTGACACAGAACCTCACTTATTCTTATGGCATTGGAAGTGTGGTTTCAAAAGAAAAATCCCCGTGCTGTCTGGAATGCTCAACTGTTGGGTACCAGAGTCGGAAAACATCCTGCCTGCCACGAACGTTAGGAAAACAGAGCAGCCCTGACTCGAGTGCCAAGTGGTTTTTTGGAAGGCTGACTCCCCTGAGAATAAAGGATATTGGTGTCCAGCCAAGTGGGCAGGCAGGAACAGGCCCTGGGCAAGACACTGGAATTTCGGTGGAGCCTGAAATATTGTCTGCTTGTTTGTATCAGCTTCTGACTTTGGTATTAAAAGGTGAGCTGCCCAAAACTTGAGGAAATGGGCCACAAATTGATAAAATTTGAATTATTTTTCTAGCTATATTTAGAGGCACTTAAAACAGGGATTTCCCTTCTTGGCCACTCCAGTATCCAAGAGTAACTTAATATTTCTGTTAAAACCAGAAAAAATCCCCCAAAGGAAATTTCCTTTTTTTCCTATTGTACACTCAAAAATCCCTTCTTGTTGCGGAGAATTCATTTGGTTTTACTTCCCCATTTCCCTGTTTAGATGAATAGTCCTGGTCTAATGGCCCAGTAAGCACTTCATCCAGAGTATTCCCCAGCTTCTGCTTCCTATAACACTTGAAGAAGTGCTCTACTTCTTCAAATGGGATTAAAACCCTCAGGTGCTTGTATGAACTGCCTAAGCACACAGGCGAGCAGGAACTTTAATAAATATCTTTTCCCTTCTATTTTTATGCTAATAAACATCTAATTGGAATTTCAGGGTGTCCAGAGGTCCATTGCTGCTTGACATTCACCAGGAAGTCGGGGTGTTGGGACAAGACTTGCATCCACTGAGCTCAAGAGATGTTTTGATCTCAACAGAGCGGGGCTGGGTCTTTATCTCCTCAAAAAGGCTGGAAGATGTTCATTCTTGTTCATTCTGCCTCTTTCCCCTGCACACACATATCTTCTTTTCTTTGCAGAAGGAGTCATTTGTCTTTATCTCACCATTCACCTCTCTCTCTGATTGCAGTTAATGGAATTGTCACCTTTATGGACTCATGCTCCATTTCTCAACCTGTCTGGACTTTGGCCTCCAAAGGTTACCATGGCTAGTGAAGTAATATGATTGAGTCTTTTTCGACAGATTTATGCAAGATTTCTTCTCCAGCAAGTGTCACATCTAGTCGAGTTCTGCAAAAGAGAATATTTCAAAGATGCCAACTGTCATCTAAACCCACTAAATTGTTCTGTGGGGTTGAGAGGACTGAGGGCCATCTCGAGCAATGCTGATTTACACTACCTGGAGCTGTATCCCTGCTGCTTAAAATATGGGCTCTGGTTAATCATGAAAAAAAAGAACATCCCTGTCTCCCAGAAAGCACATTTAAAATGGAATTTTCATTAGTTACTCTGTAATGAAAAGGCAAAAGGGTGTATTTTAAGTGAATCTGTCCAGAGTCTTGGAANGCTAAACAGGAAAAATTGGTCTTGAGTTCCATTTGAGGCACATACATCAACAGAATATTTTCAAGTTTATAGAAAGATTTTGGAATTATAGAAGATTCACTGCAAATGTATCTGCTCCTCCTGCATTTGATACAAAGAACAAATTAATCATCATTATTCTGCACTAATATAACACCTCTTAACCCTCATCTTTCAGAATATTTCAAAGGAGCAATGAATTAAGCCTCATGTGGGCTTGGGAATATGTGATAATCTAAACTTGGATTCTTTAATAAAAAGCATTTTCAGGACTTTGATTTTGGAAGTTGGAAACTTATAATTGTTCTTGAAAATATCTTCCTTTGTCACTCACTTGGAAAGAAACCATGTGAGTACTAGAGAAGCGAGATGAAATGGAAAAATGTATTAAGTAAAAGTTAATAAATTTGTCTGTACTTATTTTTGTTATTTATTGGAGCAAAAAGACCTGGGTAAATCGAGGTGCTAATGTGATATAGGTGTAAAAAAGGCAAATTTGATGCCTGTCTGTAACTAAAAGAGTGCAGGGGGAATTATTATTGCCACCGTACAAGTCTCTTGCAAGCCTTCATTTAAACATTACACAGTATGTCACATTCTGATCACTCATGCTCAGAAAAGATGAATTCTGACTGACAGAAGGGCAGGAAAAACTATTAAATAATCCACAACTTGCTGTTATGAGAGAAAATAAATGATTAATATTTAACTTGGCACAAGAAATAAGGGACTTCAATGGTGTCTACAAATACCTTGTGGGAGGAGAACAAGTATTATTCTAAAAGAAACTGTCAGTGTATGACCGTACAGAGGACAGAAATCAATTTGGTTTCAATGAACAGAGGAATGGGATTCTGGAACAGAATCAGATCCATTGCTCTGGGCTTCATTTTGCTGCTTTTGAGTCGAACAAAACATTTGGGTATCTCCCCAGTCACAGTGCCTTGTTTTAGGCCACTGAGCTAATGTGAAACAGCTCGTTTGTGTCTGAACTTTACACTTTCTCTGCATGGAGCACTTCCCTGGCCAGAGTGGTGGCCCTGCGCTGGGATTTGTCCCCACGGGCCAGGTCTGACTCAGATCGGGATGTGCACGTCTCAGAAAAGAGACATTTAAATCTCACTACACCGCAGACCTCCTGGGGAGCCAAGCAGAGCATGAGGGCACACATCCACACCATGCTGTAAGACGTCTTGGAATTACGGTCAGGAGGGGGTATTTTATTTTTTAATCTATCTACTCAAAGCAAAACATTCGGACTAACGTACGAAAACCCCAAACACTGCAGTTAGGGTCGAATGTTCTGTCTAAGCCAGCCCAGACACAAGGTATTCCCAATGGAAAAATCAATTTTCACCCAGATTTCAGTTCAGTATAAGCAGTGTTTTCCATCAGAAAATCATCCCAACGGAAAATTACTAACTGGTTCTAGTACAAAGTGACTAGCAAAGCTCTCAAAATGATTCAGTGGCAAGGCTGGAATGAGAACCCACAGCTCCTGACCACGAACCCTGTGCTCTAACCACGAGACAAACACTCATCTTTCCCTGAGCAAGGTTGTTCCTGCAGCATTTCTGCTCGGGCCGAAGTGGGAATACTCTGGAAATGTTGCAAGAGAACTTTTTTTGCTGCAAGATTTCCTGTTGTAGAATATTTGGGGGGTAACGGGAAAAATCCCTGGTGGCTCCCTGGGGCCAGAAGTGTTTGGACATGATGGGAATGTGAGGGCTGCCATCTGCTCCTCCCTGCGTGGGTTGAGGAGGGTCATGCAGGGGTGTGGTGGGATCTGGTCCCAAACTCTGGAGTGCTCAGCCATGGGTTGGACTCGATGATCTGAGAGGTCTTTTCCAACCTCATTGATTCTGTGATTTCTCTATGTTCCACGGATGCATCTGAGGGCATCCCATTGCCCCATCCTCTTTCCATTTTAAGCAAACCTTAACTAAACCCAGGGTTTTCTTTCTCACATCGGCAATTCTCCAGCTTTTTAGGTAAAACTCTCAGAGCGACCCATGCAGAAAGCCAAACTTATGGCTTGCAGCCCTGTTTTACTCATTTAAGGAGCATTTACATTACATTTAAGGAGCTCTGGGTAAGAGATGTCCTGAGCCCTGACATTCTCTCCTGATTATTTATTCTTCTACGTGTTTCTACATATTTATTTGCCTGCGTGTTTTCACGTATTTATTCTTCTATACTGCATACATTCTTCCCAGCGGTCTCCATGTGGCTTCTTGCACCGCTCCAGTGCTTCTGCGGCCCCCGATATTTCGCAGCGGGCAGCGGGGCTGGGAAATAAGCTTTATCAGCCGCTTACCAAACCGCGCCAAGCGCCCTCCTTGCTCCCGGTTCAGACCCGGGCGAAAGGCGATTCCGCCCCCGAGCCGCCGCTGCCCTCAGCCCCGGCGNCGGCGCCTCCCGCCCCCGTCCTTGCCCCTGTCCCTGCCCCTTCTCCGCCGTGACGCCCGGAGGATTCCGTCCTCTCCTCCGTTAGGGCTCGGATCCTGCTGCTAAAAGGAGGTCTCGCGTTCGTGGTGTTGTTTAATCACCAGCGCCGCCTCCTTCCCCAGGGAGCCGCTCGCCGCGGGCCCCGTGCGGAGCGCCCCGGCCCTGCGTGGGCAGAGCGGTCGCGTCGCTCCACATCAGCTCAGAGCCTGCTTTTCGTGTAGCCGATAGGATTTACGTCCTTCTGGCTGTCCCAAGTTGTTTCCTCCTGACGTTTCTGTACAGCACGGCCGTGTGTAATAAGCGGGGTTGCCCTCCACAGCCCCCAGGCAGCCGGGGGGTGCCCTTGCCAGGGGAGGCATTTGAGGCTGCCCAGGGCTGGGGTGGGCACGCCGATGATCCCAGTGCCTCCTGCGCTGTTGGATCACCTTCACCCCAGCCGCCTTCCCAAGTGCTTCAAATACAGCTTCCTGGTAAAAGGAGAGGCACACACCGATTTCTTCATGGTGCCGAGTGACAGCACGCGAGGGAACGGCCTGAACTTGCCTCGGGAGGCTGAGGTGCGATAGTAGAAAAAGGCTTTCCCCCGGAGGGTGGTTAGGTGCTGGAACAGGCTCCTCTGGAAGGGTCACAGAACCAAACCTGCCAGAGCCCTAGGGAGCGTCTGGACAATGCTCTCCGGCACATGGTGTGATTCTTAGAGTTCTGTGCAGGTCCACGAGTTGGACTCGATGATCTTTGAGTATCCTTTCCCAGCTCAGCTTATTCTGTGGTTCTGTGAAAGGGCGGTGCTCAGGTGACCTGACCTGGGCAGGTGGGACATGCACATCACTCACACACTTGCCTAATCCTCCATATCCCCGGGAGATTGCCATAAATGTAGTCTCCAGTCTCCCCTCTCTGGTACAGGGGCTGCTGGCACTGGTGTCCTGCTGCCACCACTGCCTCCCTCATCCTTGTGCAGCTCCCATTTCCAGCACCTTTGCAGCCCTGTCTCCTTGTCATGTCCCTGTGATGAACAGGGCTGGCACTGAGCACACCCCAGGAACCTGCAGGAATTTACTCGTGCTTGGCTCCAGACCTGCCAACACGGCCGTGTTCCTCACTGGTGCCAGGCTCTGCACCAGTGAGGAATTGGTAACTTGGCAGATTCCTTCCCTGCTGAAGTGCCTGGGATTTGTTAGGAAGTTTAATAAACTTAGCACCAGTGCTCTTCTCTGCAGAACACTTACGGAACAAATTCCAGGGAAGTAGAGGAGAGGGCTCGATCATTATTGTGGAGTTTTTTAGAAAGTAATAAGCAGATAACATTGTTGGGAAGGTGATCTTGTATTTCATTCTTGTGTGTTTTCTTATCCTGGAAGATCATTTGCTTAAGTAGTTGAGGTTAACTTTTTTCTAAGTGTACTTAAATATAATACAAAAACAATGAAATTTTAAAGGCTCCGTAATGTTAATGGTCCCTTTCCTTCAGGAATGTATATGATCATATGGGAAAAAAAAAGGCACTTCTTTTTTCCTGGGAAGGGTGTCTGGAATAGGAGGATGAATGTAGAGAGAATTGGTTGCTTGTAGGGACAGCTGTTCCCAGCCATAAGAATCATGGCAGAAATAAATTTATAGTGTCAGGAGAGACGAAATAAACTAATTCTATGCTAGGAAGTTTTTATGTGTATTCTTAGCCACTTCTGTTACTCTGTTTTGTGTTTCTCTGTTAAATTATCATTTTAAAATGTTGTTTTTTTTTAATAAATAAATAACTGGTTTTGTGCAGAATTAGTGTTTCTTTTAACCTAAGCTAATATGCAACCCCACTTCCTCTTAAGTAGTTGTGACAGGAACTTCGGGGCAAGTGTTTTTGGAATTGCAGCCCAAATAAATGTTTAATTTTGAACTGACAGTTTACTTGGGGCTGTCATTCTTCTCAGGCTTTTACTATGCAAGAGTGAACAAATCCTGTAAAATAAACTGTGGATTGGGCTTATGGACACATGTTTGCTTCTGGGCTGAGCATCTTGAAGTGGTTTGCAGCATGTCTTTAAAAATTTATTTCGCCATTGCATCTACTGCTGGCCTAAGTGCTCCAGTATCTGCCAGGAGTAATTATAGGCAGTTGGTTCAGATGTTGCTTAAATGTGTAAGCCTTGATGGGAAATGTAGTGGATTTCAGCCAGAATGCTAATTTTGATGTTTTATCATTTCATAAAACTGTGAACTCAGAACAAATTATTTTTATACTGATCTGCTGATACGTAATCACAGGGTTAGTGCCAGATTCAACCGTGATGTAGCACTGGAATCTAAAGATGGGAATAAAGTTAGAATATCAGCACTACCCTAGGCTGGCTAATTCGATATCCACAGTGGCATAATGGCTGTATTTACCCACGTGCCCTGCACAGAAGCTCATGGTGCCAAGGCTGGTTTGCTGCAGGAATGCAGTTTAAAGCTGTTGTGTGAATTGTAATTGTGCCTTTTGAATTGTATTCTCCTCCAAATTACATTTTATAACTTAAACAGATATTTTGCAAATTCACATTATTGTGCTAGGCTGTGTTTACAGTATACTGCTTTTTTGTGGCATGTGTTTTGTTGGTTGTTCAGGGGTTTTTATTTGTTTCTCCATTTTCATCATAGCATAGAGTGAAAAAAATAAAAAGTCACAGTACATGAATCAATTTTACAGGCGAAGAGCAGAGATTATTCTCTCTGTCCATCATGGGTAGGTTAAAGTGATAGAGACACAGGGATATGAAAGATCTTCCTTAGCATTAGATTGATAAGCTGGTGGATCCAAACACTTGGGTCCATCAGTCATTTTGCAGCCTGTTACCTCTTTTCAACTAGTCATGAAGCTGCTACAGCCAGAATTTATGTAATAATTAGATGGCATTTTTTTCCCCCTCAGTCAATGTAAACAAGATAGTGTCTTCTTTCAGGGCTTCAGGCATTCTGCAGTGTCATTTGGGACACGTCTGTCTGCCAGGTCATTAGCACAGCCTTTGGGGATGTGTGCAGCCGCAGCGTCAGAGCAGGAATGGATCTCAGGAGCCTGGTGTGCTTGGGTTGTGCCCACTGCCATTGCCAGGCTGGGGAAAAGGAAGGGTGCTGCTATACACCCCCGTTACTCCTTAGGTTTTCCTGTCTGGGAATTGTGTCCTGGCGTTAACTGATGAACATTTCCTCTGCTGGGCAAATTGGAGGTTATGGCAAGTGCTCAAAATCCTGCCACCGTGTGAGTGCACCTGTGATGTTCAGGAGCGCCAGGGGCTTAGTCCTGACTCCTGATAACGGCTGGGAGGTTGCTGCTGATGGATGCGGGATCAGACCCTGCTTTTGAAGTGGTGGCCCATTCCCAGGGGGCCCAGAGATCTCCGGAGGGAATGGGAGCTGTTGGTTTTCCCCAGAAGGCTGCGTCTTCTCGCCTGATGTTGTGTGTTCTCGCAGCCCTTTTCTCAGCCTTCCTTTTTCCTGAGAGCTCCTCTCCGCAGCTGTTTCCTGCTGTCCCCGGGGTTAGGTGAGCTCTGGAGCAGGGGGAGCTGCACTTGTTTCCTTTGTGTGGCAGAGTTACAGGCCAGGGAGCACCGGGGCAGCCGGGTGTGCTCGGCATGGGCCTCGTGCTGCTGCCGTGCAGCAACCTCAGCGGGGCCAGGGCAAACCAAGGTGAGCAGTAGCCCCAAATCTTCCCCAGGTGTGTAGCTGGAAGGAGCTCCTGGATCCCTCTGTTGTGAGGCCAGTCGTTTGGGACCTGCCTGAAGCTGGAAATCCCTGACTGTGCTCCTGAGCAGCACCTCTCAGCTGACACCAACACAGTTTTCCTACTACAGCATCTCTGAGCAGTATCTCCGCTTGCCCAAAGTGGCTTTGGCATTATTTCTTGCTGTTTATTGCTGCTAACTACTGCCGTGTGTTGTGTTACTGCCACATCCATGAGCACTCAGAACAGGAAAATGCTTTTTATCTTAACCTGACCATGTAGAGATTGTGGGTTCAGCTCAATGCCCATGGTCTGTGGATAGCTGCAGTGAGGCCTTTGGGGGTGATTCAGAATACGATGGAATCGTGACTGCATGGAGAAAGTAAATACACAGCAATTGCTTAATGTCTCCTCCAGCTCAGGAACTCAGACACATCAAACAAAACTAGCAGGTGGCACGCTCAGAACAAACCAAAGGGCTTTTTCTTGCATTGTTTACACAGAACTTTATAACTCGTTACCACAGTAGTTTGCAGTTAGAAAAGTTTCCCTGGATTCAGAAAGAGCACAAACAAATTTAGAGAGGAAAAAGCCTTCAAGGTCTGCTAATCCTAAAGATAAAATTTCTGGCTCAGGAAGTGCCTTTACTATAGATAGCAGGAGGAAAGGTGTCCTGGGGAAGTACTGCTGGATGAAAAGGGCAGGCATATGCTTTTCTTACGGCTTCTGCTGTTTGTGGAGGATCCTGGGCTAATTGGATCTTTCATCTGGCCCCGCACAGCCATGCTCTGCTTTTTAATCAGGGACCAGAATGCCATTGCTCCTATTTGATCATCAGTACCACAGGCTGTTTCTGCCTGTGTGAGCTGGAGACAGGAACTGGAAGGAGAGCAGATAATTCTTATGTTTAGAGGAAACAAACTCTTCTCAAGCAGAATATAGAGAAAACCAACTCTGTTGTACATGTAGGAGCTTGGCATTTATTGACACTGGTCATGCTGACATCCTTCTGCTGTTCCTGAGTGAGATAACTATGTAGGCAGTAGAAGCCGAAAAAAAATAATTTTTGGGTCTAATTTCTTGGAATAATCATTTTCACTACTCCACTTACTGGTTATGCCAGGATAAACCTGGATATGCCTTGCTTTATATCAGAGCAGGTGGAAGTAGTTTGGCCTGAAAGTATTTAAAATCCAGAAGACAGAATTAGAGGGCAGAGGGCAGCAATGAAGTAATGACTTTGTCTTGGACACTGAAAGCAAGGGGAAGAAAAAAGATCTGGAGAGACATTACAGCAAATTAGTACATAGTGAATTATTTATAGGGAGAAAAGGAGATACTAGAAAATAGTAGAATATTATCAGTCCTGCCTATGCTGGGATTTATTGACACTGCGTTACAATGTTAGGGGGACAGTTAGGAAGGTTTTGATGGAACAATCTAAGTATTACAGGATGGGAGTCAGGATTGGATCCTACTACTGAAATCTTCCACTATTTGAAGCTGTTTTTTCTTGTAAGATGTGAGAAGGCTTCACAGAATGTACCAGAAAACTGATGAAAGAATCTAGAGGTGTTTGGTTTTCAGTGAAGAAGCATATTTTCCCCAGCTCCATTTTTATTTATTCCAGTTTTGTTACTGTTAGCACAGTCCTCACATTTCTAAGACAGAGATCCTGCATGTACGTGTTTCTGTTTGGGGAAGGGAAAAGGGGAGGTGAGGTGTGCTTCTGTTCCTTGTGCTGGTTTTCTTTGCTGTGGGGTAGCTGAAAAACAAATGCTTGTTGATACTATAGCACAGTCCCTTGGGCATTTAAGGATATTTTCTATATTAGTACTGCCCTTCACCACAGTGTTAGAATTCCCCATCTGCTCCTGCTCTCCCACACAGACATGTGCCTTCTTCCTCTTTCCACATTCAAACAGGAATTACAGAAGCTGGAAGAGGAAAGGGAGTTCACTGTCTTCAAGGAGATACTGCCACTCCACTGCCATCACTTGTATTTGTTACTTAACTCTTAGCAAGACAACAAAGTGCTGAATTTCCAGTATAATGTCAAAAGTGCTTGTTTTGGTTTATGTACTTTCTACAATTGAAAAGCAGCTTTTCTTTAGCATGTTTAGATCTTTTCACACAAAGCTTATGAAGCCTAATTTGAGCCTGTTAATCTTTTTCTTGGTAACCCATAGAAAAGCACAGCTGCACTACTGAAAACACGCTGTTTATCCACAATCGCCGGGTCTGGGCAGCCCGCAGCGTTCCAAAGATCAAAGTTTAAAACAGACGTGCCAGTCCTTCCTAATTCTTTGTGTTTAAGCACACAGCACCACGAAGTCTAAATTGCTGCTGCTGAAAGCTTGTGCTGAGCTTGGGCCTGTGTTGATGTGAGAGTGCAGCCCCTCCTGCCCCGTGGCTTGAACAGAGAGGTGCGTCCTGGCAGCTCGATAAGCGTGAGGTAAAGTGGGACAGACGAGTCTAACAGTGCTCATGAAAAACTCATCTGGTTACTCATTCCTTTTAAATTAAAGTAAATAATGTAAAGGATTTTCTTTTTTTTTTTTTTTTTTTTTTTTTTTTTTTTTTTAATATTTTTGCAACTGAGTTTCACCCCTCCTTTTTCTTTCTTCATTGGCTGTCTGGGAAAACTAACACATTTGTATAAGGATAAACTGGGAAGTCTGTGGTTTCCAGCATGCACATTTTGAATAATATTTATACAGACTATTATTTAATGGGCCATATAAATATTTATAATATGCTGTAGCCTTTTGATCATAAATGCTTGTTTGAAAAGCCATTCTGTCCCTGCTGTGATTTGCAGAGAAAGAGGCCATTGCTCGTTTAGTGCTTGGAGGGAATTTTGGCTTCTTGTTCTGACTTAGCAGTTACAGTCATGGATTAACACGGTCAAGCTGGACATGTCTTTTAATTTTCCTTTTTTCCTCTACCCCTCTCCTTCTGTTTGCAAATTCAAGTAATAAGTCGAAAATATGAGGCTTAAATTCTGCAGTGGACAGACAAGGCTGTATTGAGGTTCTGGAGGCATTTTTTCTTGGCTGCAAGGAGCCAGGCTTCACAAGTTTAGATACTTCAGGGATTTCGAAGGTACTATCTCCACTGCCTTCCACCCCTTGGAAGTCCATGAACATGCATCATCCATGCATAAAATATTTTGGTGTCATGTTAGAAATATTGCTTGATGAACTGACCTGTCTGACTGGACTTTTAGGACATTTTATTTCAGTCATTTTTCTGGTTCAGTTGTCCTCATGATTGTATTGCCTGCAGAAGCTAAGAATCCAGCAGATAAAAAAATCCAGATCAGTGTTTTATTTGCACAACAGTTTTCTTTTCATATGGCAATGAAAGTTGGTGTTTGAGTTCCAAAGCAAGAAGCTTGTGCAGGGACCTTTCTGCTACCCCTGAACTCCATTAAAGAGTTCCTTCAGCTCTGCTTTGGAGCTTCCTCTTGCACCAAAGGAATCTTCTGGAAACAAAACAGAATGACAACATTCCTCTTTAAAATTCTTATCACTGTACTTTGGCTTAATATTTTCCACCAACTTCTCTGCTGAATTCTTAGGTTCTCAAGAAATACCCTTGGGCAGAGTCCATAATTGCTGACATTTATGACCTAGAGATGACAGTGCATTTTGTGGATGAGGTTGATAAGTAGGTGGCATACCAAGTGTTTGGTATTCCAAAAAAACCCTTGGCATCAAATTATGTTTTTGCAATCAGATCAGATCCTGTTGCAGAGACACTTTACTTTGAACAGCCTCTGTAACTTAGTGCTTGCTGTTATTGAAAAAGGATTAATATTTACTTTTAGCCTTTTTTTTTTTTATGAGATACTGAGTGCTGCTTTGTGAATCTAGGTGAGCTTTATTCAGAAAGAGACCAGTTATAATAAGTTTGGGGTTCTTGGTTTTGTGCTGTCACTTAATTCTTTCCTGTTCCCACTGATTGACAGCAAAAAACTGGTGGATGTGCAAAGGCTGATATGTACTGCTTGAGCACATAAACAAACTCTGCTTCCTGCCCAGTCACTCACTCAGGCACATCCTGGTTGCTTAGTAAGGAAAAAAAAAGGAAAGTAAACATTACATGGGCAGATTGGGTTCCAGGTTTCAAATGTTTGTGGGAAGAATCCAGTGCAAAGCCATAATTTCAAGAGCTGAGTAGGAGGTACTGTGAGCTTAATTCTCTAACATCTGCTAAGCTTGTTCTCTAAGTAGCAAAAACACATTAATGAGCTAAAATCAAGGCTGCCATACAAGGAAGAGAAATTTGGAGTAATATTGTGTGTGTGAGCAGGAGGCAGGATATAAAATACTCCTTTTGCTATTTGTATTTTGTGAAAAGCAAGTAAGAAGGATTTGCCTATGTTAAAAAAAAATAATCTGGTTTGCATCTTGTAGTTTATTCTCAACTTTTTATGAGTCAGCAGCTAAAGGCAGAGCTGAAATAGGGGAAAAACAGGGAAATTTGTGAGATAGTATCAGGAACAGTATTATGCAATGTCTTTGTAGTAAAATTTCTCACAAGGAACTTGCAGCACCTGCAGCCAGCCTTTGGAGCTTTGGGGAGGTGGAGTGCAAAATTAAATAAATACCATATTGAAAAGAATGTCTTAAAACTGCTTTTCCAGCTGAGGGCTAAGAGGGAGAAGCTGAGTGCTGTCACCCCCCAGGTGACAGATGCAGCATTAATCACCCGTAGCTGCAGAGTCGTCCTCTCTGGCAGAGGGATTGGCTTTTGTTCCTCTGACCAGGTCACAGAGCCAGGGCCAAGAAAATAAAGCAGGCTTTCTTGCCAATATTCCTAGGTGTTAGACTCATGGCACACCATTATTTTTAGCTGATTGCTCATCGCTTGGACACATGACCTTGCTTAACAAGATTAGTGTGTGTTGCACCTAATGTGCTGGGCAGAACCAGCAGCCAGGATTTCCAGCAGGACCACAATATGCTCTGTAGCTTGGAGTTTTTTCTACTTTCTGACATTATTAGAAGCTGATGGTCTGTGCAGCTACTCCAGTGACCCTGCATGGTGTGAGCAGAATGTGGTGTGGTGACAGTTTGGTCTGTACCAGGGACAGAATTCCCTCATGCTGGCCAAGCAAAGAACAAAACCATGGGCCCAGGACCCAGCAGTGGGGTCTGGGCATGAAGTGCCAGATTGGAGCAGGAAGAAATGGTTGTGTGATTACAGATCTCTACAGACTGACCACATTTCCATGAGCTGTTTAAGGGGTGGGAGGAAGGGAAGCCTCAATTGGTTTCTTCAGCCATATTGTTGTTTTATGCCATTTTTCAGTGCAAATTAAACTTTGTCCCAATTAATTATTATCCAAAATTTTATTTTTCTGAGATAGGGGGCTTCTTTTTTTCTTCTCTATTTCACCTGCTACCTCTAACCCTCAGTGACTGTTGATTTGTGGTGTCCATCAGCAGCAGTGGTTACGAGCCAGCCATGGATGTGAAAGGCACCTGCATTGTGCCAATAGATCTTGACCTGTACTCAACGTTATTATTAAAAAAAAAGAAAAAAAATAATTTGAAATGTGAGCAATCATATTCTGGTAATCAGGACTTCCCAAATCTTTCCCCCTTTGCTTATGCTTCTCCTTCTAACCACCCCATCTGCCATATCCAGAAATTATCCAGGTCACTTCTTTAGGAGAAGTGGGCTGTTTTTAAGTAGAGCTATTTTGATGCTCTGTAAATACCATGTGTTTTAAATGCCAATTTATCCATTATTTTCTGAATATCAGAAGCCATGTGTCAGCTGAGTTTCATGTGTTTCAGAGATGTAGAAGGTTCATACAAGCACTAACGTGGTATTTGTCTGATGTTTCAAATGCTTCTATCAGCTCTTACTTAGCATTCTCACAGCTTGATTAAAATGTAAATGTTAGCTATTAATTAAGAACAAACTGTGAGAAATTAAGAACAGTGAATTTGTCACTATATTAAATGTCAAATAGTTAAACTTAATATAGTGAAATAAGCAACTCATTGTGAATAATTAAGTCAATTAACTTAACCTCACTTTGTTCTTGTAGGATGTCAGAGTAGGCAGAGATTTCACACCATGCTCTCATGGCTCAACACATTTTCAGAAAATTATTTTCTGAGTCTTTAAAGCGGTGCGAATTGATGGTGGAGAGCTCTTGAAAACTTAACTTTATTTATTCTTTTTTTTTTCCTCTGGGTAACATGTACCTGATTGTCACGTAGTTACTTTGTAATTACCAGCGTCACACCACAGGTGGGACGTTTGGCTTGATGGGAGGCAGCAGCTCTTGGCACCTTTTCCATCAGTGATTTTATCTGCTTTTAGCCCCTTTCTTTTTCTTTTCCTTCGACAGGTTTTATTAAAAATGCCCGGTGAGAAGCAGCCTGCAGTGCGATACTACGTCGGAGTTGACGTGGGCTCAGCCAGCGTTCGCGCGGCTCTGGTGGACGGGTGTGGCACCGTGGTGGCACACGCAGAGCAACCCATCCAGGTTTGGGAGCCCCGGCCAGACCACTATGAGCAATCCTCTGCAGACATCTGGGCTGCCTGCTGCTCCGTCACAAAGGTGGGCAAGGACAAAGTGAAGGATTTGTGTTGCAGGTTGCTCTGCAAGTTTCGGATGTCCACGGTCCTGCAGCCCCCGTGCCTGTGCCACTCGAGTCTGTTCATGCTGTGTAGCTCGTGACCACCCTTGTGCATTACAGGCACCTTGAGGCTGATGCAACCTCACAAGTGTCTGTTTTACTGGTGAGAAATTGAAGGCCAGAATGAAAAAACCTCATGCTACAGCTGCAGATAGAACGAAAGACTTTTCTTTGTGCTGTTACTACTGCAGAGGGAGGATTTGCCCGCTGCCTTCAGGTCTCACATCTGAGAGCTTTGTTTAGCTGGTGTATGCTCTCCCCACGAGACGGTTCTTGGAGGAGTCAGGGTTGCTCAGAGCCTGGAGGTTGTTCTAGAATCATAAAGGAGAATTTATTGTAGAAAAATTGTAATTTGGTTTGTGGATGGCCCCTAAAGTAACACTTGTTATCCGCGTTATAAGAAGATCCATATTATAAGAACAAAATAAATAATAAATGTCTGTGGATAGTATCAAGCATAAAACTAGATTGAAATAGACTTTACTACAGGGGAAAATTTGTTACCCTCTGATCCAGGGCTCTGCCTGTACATGCTGGAGATAAAGGTAAATCAGAGACCTTGCTTGCAGTGTACACAGAGGCCATTTCATCTTCCTCACTACAGCCCCTGCCTGCTGCATGTTCTAAGGTTGGCTTTTTAAATATTCATGTTAAGCTTGGTAATTTGCAGATGGACTGTTCACCCATTGTCTTGTTATTGATCAGCCTTTTCAAACATTAATGAGCTTGGCTCTGCAGAAATGCCCTGAGATGGAGCAGAGAGGTGAGTGGATGGAAGGAGAAGAAGGGAGTGACAGGAGTGATAGGGAAAAACAGCTTGACATTAAAGCAGAGCAAATCCTGCTCTGCTTATTTGATTTTTCTCTGTCTGAGTGGCTTTGTTCTTGCTCTGGACCTCTTTAAATGTAGTCTTTTATATTTAAGCAATAAAATGGTCTCAGAAACTGCAGTTTTACTGAGCCAGTAAGAGACTGGCACTGTGCAAGTCTACTGAAAGTCTTTCCTTATAGTACTAATTAAAATAATGATATTTTTATTGTTGCTGAGAAGTGGCAATTTATTACCGTGCTACATTTTAGGTGTCTTGCAACCTCATTTGGCACTTAATCCTTGTGGGTGTTGTGTTTTTTTTTCCAGTGCTGCTGGAAGCCATGCAGTTCAGGCATTTTGGGGCAATGGTTTGGGTTTTTGGTTTTTTTTTTGAAAACCTTCCAAAAAGTGTGCTATTCACACTCCTGGTAGCTGAGTAAAGGTGTGTGCTGCAGAGGTGTTATCATGGCTACAGGTTTTGACCAACTTTAGTTTTGGGACCCTTCAGTATTGCAAGACAAACACAATATTACCAAAGCAATTCTGGAAGATTGTTGCTTCTACAGGCAGGAAGTCAGTGAAGTAACTGATGGAAACACTTGGTCCTAATCCTGGTCCTAGTTTCACATCCAGCTCAGTTCCAAGCTTTAGAAAAGAGAGAAAATTAACATTGCAGATTTTCTGCTACCTTTATTTACTGGTATTTTTGTGCTTGCTGCTTTTATCCAGGACTGTGGATAAAGACCTCTGAATTCAGATTTGAAACACAAAGAATTCTGGTAATTTGATATGTTTATGATTTGAAGTTTTAAAGAACACTGAATTTAGGGAATTTCAGAGTTTGAGCTAACTTGTAACTCGTTTTGTGCACCCACTAGTTCACGTGGCACTTGCACATGCATATGCATGGATATATTTGTATTCCTGTGTGTTTTGTGTATTTTCAGGAAGTTGTCCGTGGAGTGGGTGCCAGCCAGATCCGAGGGCTTGGGTTTGATGCTACCTGTTCCCTTGTTGTGGTGGATAAACAGTTCCAGCCTTTGGCAGTCAACTCTGAAGGTAGGGCTCCACACAAAACATGGTGTTACTATGTGAATTTTACCACTGGAGGGAACTTCCCATGTTCTCCAAATGCCAAGTGGCGGGGCTGACTCTTGGAGATGGAGGTGACACAAACTCATTTTCCTAAGAGGATTTTTTCCCTGTTTTTACTGTTCTAATTTTACTGCAAAATTAAATCTGAGATGAAAATTACTTACTGTTTGGTTAAATATTTGCCATCCTAAGATGACATTCATTCATGTTGGCTCTGAGAAATTTCTTCTTAGGGAAATCTATGCTCATTTTTCTTTTTGGCATGTTTTCTTCTCCTTCAGACTGTACTGATCATTGCTTTTATAGTGTGTATAAATGCCCATCCACACTGGCTAAAGGAATGTTAAAAATGTTAGTGCTAGTGTAACTGCTTGCTCTGCCATGGAGCTGCAGGCAAGAAGTTCAGTTTGTGTATTTTATTACACTGGTGTTCTGTCTTTGTCTAGGACAGTGCTAAACTTCAGAAACAGTTTGTGACCTTTTTCTAAAAATCGAGGGGTTTTTTATTAGTTTTTGGGTAGATGATTCAGAAGACTCACAAAAAGTGAGCACTTCTTTTACCCAGTGAATCCCACTTAAGATTAGGTGTGTGCTATATCAGTAGTTATGGAGACATAATCATAATTCTGTGTATCTTCCCTTTCTATTCTCAGATGTTTGTCATCTCCCCCTATCCTTCTCAAAAAAACAGCTTTGCCCCCAAAATGTCCTTCTCTAAATTTAGAACAAATTATTTATTTTTCAGTTTGAGAGTCTCTTACAATCTGTTCAATGCCTAGTGATGTCTGGGGCTATTTTGGGTCTAATGAGTCAAATTCAGTTCTCATTTTTTGTGCTCTGATATCCCCAAGAACTTCGAGTTTCCGCAGTGGTGGTGCTGAACAACAAGACAAGGATTCACTCAATACTGTAATGCTGTGAAGAGTTGCAGTGGTGACATTTCAGGCAGTTTCACAGTTGTAATACAATCCATTTTAGAAATATTGATGTGCCTCACACTTCTGCTTTGTTTTGGACTATGTTTTCAAGATGATGCTTGAGTGGCTGTGCTGTGGAGTGTGCAGTGTCCTTAGCCAAAGAGGAATCTGCAGTGTCACCTGGATTACTGTTCCCTCTGTCTGGCAGGTCCTCTTGAGGTTAATTTGGATAAAATGTTCTTTGCTTTTTGTTCTCATTTATGTGTGATGCAGACTTGCCAGATGCTTTTTCCTTGCACATCCAAAATAAAAGCATTTCAGCAAATTTTTCCCCTCAGAACAGTATTTCGGGAAGGAATTAGGGTGGTTCTTCTCATAACCGTAGAAGAGGAAAGAGAATCCCTGTAAAAAAAAAAGAAAACTTTTTTACAAAAAAGAAAAGAAAGTTTTTTTTTCTTACAAAAGAAAACTGATTGAGTTAATTTCAGTTCACAACATAATTGTTCAGATTTTGTCACATTTTTAGTTTTTGGTCATCAAACTGTTCCTTTGTATTATTTAACCAAACGCGTGAACTTTTTCGGGAAGTTTGGGTTCTTTGAATGAAATACAAGAGAACATGGTGTCTCACAGTTCTGGGATGCTCACAGGCCTGATTGGTTTCAGTCAGCATTCTCAGTGATCAGCATGTCCTAAAGTCAGCTCAGAGGGCTAAAATTTTATTTTTAGATATCCACTGTGAATTATTAACACAAATAGAATTTGAGTTTCAGTGTAGAAGTGAAAGTGCGAAGCAGTTTAGAACCTAGTAACTTACAGTACTGAGCTGGGGTTAAACCAGAGCTAAAATAACTCTTTTTTCTGTTTTCCCCCCAAGGACAGAAGCACAGGAATGTGATCATGTGGATGGACCATCGTGCAGCGAGCCAAGTCAAGCGCATCAATGCAACCCAGCATAGGGTTCTGAACTACGTAGGGGGAGCCATGTCTGTGGAAATGCAGCCACCTAAATTGCTCTGGATAAAGGAAGTGAGTACATTTAACACTCTGGTGCATTTTTACTAGTGATTAGTGCCCTTGATAATTCCTGAGAAGGAGGTTTCTAAAACAGAAGTCTTCAGTCTTGGTGTTGAACGCCAAGGTGTGCAAAGGACAGGCAAGTTGTGATTTCAACCTTTTGAGGTTCTTTCTTCCTGTCAGTTTTGTAGAAATATGTTTGATTTTATTGAAATGGTGTGTTCCCTGAGAGAAACATTCCATATGCCTTCCTTATCTAAGATTTGATAAGCATACAAACAGCGGTACAGATAATAAATGAAGTATCCTGTGATTTAGTTATGGAGGTGTATTTCCTACTCCAGCTGGAGCCTGGAGTGCCAGAGGAGTGCCTTTGAGGCATCCAGCAGAGCAGGGTGTGATGGCCTTGGCTGCTGGTAGAGGAACTCTCCATTTCCAGCTTCATTTTGGTTCTGTCCCATCAATAAGAATAAACCATGTATAGAGGGAAGGTGCCCTGTGTGTAACATGGAGCTCTACCTCTGTCTGCTGTGTTTAAATTTGGAGTGTTACAATGAAGTATGGCCTCTTAATAACAACTGTCAGATAAAAGGAGTGACGCTTGCCACTTGAAATTTTTATAACCTCCTCCAGCCTGGCTTTTTACATTTGGCCTCAGTGATGCTCACTGTCATTTTAACGAAGCCCAAATGTAAATTACTTCCTGCGAGTTTCAAGCAGCCAAATTCTGTCCTTACAGACATGAGACATTGCACTGTAACAAGGTGCAGATTGGGAAAAGTCAAAGGAATTAACTGGTAGAAGCAGGTACTGACAGATTAATGATAATAGAGGGTAATGAATGTTGATAATGAAATATGAATATCCATCTACTAGTTCTTCCCTTCTCAAGATATGAGTATCAGTCATCATCATTTTATAAATAAATGCAATACGTCAGTCATTTTATAAATAATAAAATGTAAGCTGTAAAAACATTAAATGAATCCTTTGCATTGAAAGCATTTTTATATTGCAGGGTCTGGGATAACAGTACCTGGCTGCTCAGGAAATCCAGATTATGGGGTGTCCAAATGTGGTCACGTGGAGGTGTGAGTCTGCTGTGACCTCAAAGCCCTGTGCTTGATTGCTGTGCTGTAAAGGGGACAGCGTTGCAGGGCTTGTTCCCTCCGTGAGCCACTGGGTGGGCACAGGATTCTCCTGACCCCAGGTGCCAGCCAGCAGCAGGGATTTCCTGGCAGAAGGGTGGTACAGAGCAGGGCTTGTTCACACGTCCCTTTTCAGCTCCTGACATACCAGCTAAGGAGATTATTGTCCTTAAGAGAGGTTTTTTTACCTCAGTGCCTGCCTGAGTGCTCTGGGCATGACTCACCATTAAACTCTTAAGCTTGCCCTGCTTAACTCGGGCACCTCAGCACCCCCAGCAGCACCTCAGCTGCTCAGGAGCAGTAACAGCTATCCAGGAGTGGGCTGTAATCTGCTGAGATTTGGTTAAACCTTTCAGCTCTGCAGAGGTGTGGGATTGAGTGGTTTTACTGCTTCTGTACTCCTTGTGAAGTAGGAGGGGGAAAGGAATTAAATGGAGAGGGAGGGTTTATTTTCAGTGCCAGGCACAGTAATGCTTCCATGGCTTACCTGACATCAGGGCTGTCAGCAAAGGGTCACGTTGGCCTCTGACAGCTCAAACTCAGCCTCATGTAATGCAAGTGTCCTCACTTTTTGCCAAGGAAGGCAGATCTTACAGGAACTTTGAATGTTGGGTTGTTCAGATGAAACCTACAACAGCAGTTTTCACATCTATTGTTTCTCAGTGGACTGTCTTGAACTGGGCTACAGATATAAATTATTTAAGTCTCTTCAGATTCTTTGTTATCAATATTTTATGTATCAATAAACTGTGACACAGGTATTACAGGTGTGGTCAGAAAAAATACTTAAGGAATGGTATTTAATGTGTTCTTCCTGTTTTTTGAGTTGTATCATCTTTGTTTTCTGTGTTGAATGTATTTCCCAGTGGCAGAGTGAGATTTTGATCTAGCTCACACACCACAAAGAAAATATACTTTATATTCTGACTACAGGATTATTTCTTAAGCTAGTGATAATGCACAAGCTGGCAAAACGGAAGCTTAGTTTTCAAATCCCATGGGAGAATTGCAAAATTAGTAGGTAGAAAGACACATTTTAGTTTTATTCCATCCTTTTTAACTACCTGAGGGCTTTGCAACGTTGAAACTAGAATTCCCATTATGCTTCTACTTAATTATAACTGGTGTTCAGAAAATGAGTGCACTGTTCCTGGTTTGACCTGGTTACTGCCTGGGAAAGTTTTACACAGTGTTCCCCACACTGTTACCCAGTGTGCCTGGCTGTGATCGTGGCTTTGGTCTCTCCAGCTTCCCTGACAGCTGAGTGTAATGAGATGGGGTTTTTTTTCCCTTTCCTTCTTTATTCTTTTCTCAGTATTCCTCCCTATTGTTGTCATATACCTGACAGCATCTCAGGAAGTTAAGACAAAAACAGTGGATTGGGCACATTCTCCTATGGTCTGACCATACTCAAAACTGGCTAAACCAAGGTGTATCCAGAAGCTACTTTGAGCCTTTGTTCCTTTGGTTGGCATCATGTTTCTGGGAAGTTTTTGATCAGAAGGCTTGACATGGCTGCAACACATTCAACACAGGGGTGTTTGTAAAGAAAACAAAGCAGAAAACCCACAGCCAGACACTTTGCACAGTCATGCTCCAGGTCAGCATGTACACCCTAATACATGAAGAATCGCTGTTGACTTTTGCTTTGAATTCTCTGGACCTTATTTTGAACTCCCCAGGAATTTAATGTTTTTGCTATTAAATGCTTTTGCTGTTTTCCCTCTGTACATCTTTGCCTGGGATTGGTGCCGTGCACATTTCACAGCTGCTTGCATTCGAATGGGTTTTGCAGAGAGAGTGCAGTGGGGAACAGTACTGCTTTATGTCTGAAGTGAAATAATAAAGATAAGAAGTTAAATAATAAAGATAAATAGAAGATAAATTTAGGAGATAATAGATGCACTTTTGGGAGGAAGTTATTTAGAGTACTGATACTAAATGATGGTTGGTCTGTTGAACACTGAGAGGTTAATTGTGTGCACATGTTTCCAAAGCCTCCCTCTCCCTTTCCATGGTGCTAACCTGGGTCTGGAAGGCCAACTCATCTCATGTTTTGCCCTGGGTTCTCCTAACCCCAGTATTTGCAAAGCTGATCTCTGTGAGGAGGGGTCTGACACGGGTCTAATCAGCAGTGCTGGTAAGTTGTGAGTGATTTGGGTGTCTCCCGAAGAAAGAAGCGGAGTTTCTGTGGCTTGAAGAATTTTCATCTAAGCAATTAAAAGTATTTCCAAAGAATATGACTTTGCAAATTTACTGTGAATTGGTTGGAAGTAATGAAGAGGAAGGAGAAGGGGGAAAGGATGAAGGTGACTTACAAGGCAGTTGGAGAGGGACTTTGGACAAGGGCCTGGAGCGACGGGACAAGGGGGAATGGTTTCACACTGACAGAGGGCGGGGTTCGATGGGGAGAAATTCCCGGGGGGAAATTCTTGGGAAGAAATTCTTCCCTGTGAGGGTGCTGAGGCTGTGGCACAGGTTGCTCAGAGAAGCTGTGGTTGCCTGATCCCTGAAAATGTCCAAGGCCAGGAGGGACTTGGAGCAGCCTGGGATAGTGGAAGGCGTCCCTGCCCATGACAGGGGGTGGAACTGGATGAGCTTTAAGATCCTTTCCAACCCAAACCTGTCTGGGATTCAATAATGACCTAACTGTGCTTCTTCCATTTCCATCACCTTGTTCCTGGAATTGAAGCTGCAGATGACCTTACTCAGTGAGAGGAATGAGCTGACACCACTGTACAAGAAATAGAAGCTGGTCCTTATCTCTTGTGGCTTTCTTAGTCCTCTCTCCTTGTATTTATTTGTGGAGGGTTGCTGCAGGTTTTCTTCCAAGTCACAAGTTACTCTCATCTGCTTCTTTTTTTTACTTTTTTTCACATAATGTTTTCTCTTTAACATTTCATCTCCCTACACTGCATAGAGATGTAACTAGAGACTGGAGGCTTCAAGGTGTATTCTCTTCCAGCTCTTCATCTCTATTCCATTTTGAGTTTGAATTAAAAACCTAAATTCTTAAGGCCGTGGTAGGCTTTTTGAGATCTTCTGTTTGATTTGTATTTGTTTATATTCAGTTGTTTGATTGGGGCTGAATCATTTTACCCTCTGGCACCTCTTAGTTAGCATCCATGAGATTAATTGGTTGATCTTGATGCTTGTGATTGCAGATAGGTGTTTCTCTGGCAAAGCCATCCCTGCAAGTGGAGTTTGTGTGTTGGGGACAGCTGTTGGCAGTAAATGATCAGCTGAATGCAGCTACTGTGGGGCCTGTGGAGCACTCTGGTTAAAGTGTGCACGTCTGTGGCTCACTTAGGAGCAGCATTGTATTTTTCTGCCTGTGTGGATCGTGTGTGGAGATAGAGTCCAGAGTTAAATGCAAAACCAAACAAATACGTGATTTTTTTATAAAGCTTGCTTCCGTGAATGCAGCCACATTTGACTTTTGAATGTGGTCACATGAATTAAGAACATCAGCTGTAAATGAAGGCGAAACAAAGAATCCTTTGACAAATATTTAGAAACTAGCTGAAAGATGGTTGTGACAAAGTCTTCCTGAAGCCGGTAAGGTAAATTTGGATATAACCTTCACTAAAAAGAAAAGTAATTCCTGGTTACTGGTTCTTTTAAAATAGCTAATTAAATTCACTCCTTTTGCTGTTATTTCCTTAGATTTCGTTATTTACAATTTTCTTACAGAACATTATTGCAATAGTGTTTTACTTCTGTAGTTGCAGGTACGTTTTTGTGCGGTTTACTAAGCGGGTTCTGTAATTTTGGTGACTTTGGCTAAAAAAATTGGATGTTTGCTGCCTTACAGAGTGCATAGGTAGTTCTGGGAGGTAGATGCCTGCACGTGAGCTGAAAATGTGAGTATATAACTCCTTCACTTGGGAATTATTTTGCTGCAGGAGTTTGTCAGTATAACCCAACTGTACAGGTACTGATGCTGTGGCAAACCAGTGCTAGAGCAGTGAGAACACAGCTCAAACACAGCAATGCAAGAACTGCAGGGAAAGGTTATCCAGCTCCAGAAGTAGCCTGTTAGTATCTTTTTTTCCTAGAGATAGCAGAAGAAAAAAATGTTGTTTACTAATTTCTGGCTGAAAATGTTACTGTAGCTTCTGCCAAAATGAAAGGATGCATGTTGTGTTTTCCTCATACTGACATTACAAACCAGCTATTTCTAAAAAATACTAGTCCCATTAAATCAGAGATGTTGGACTTCATTGTTTATTTTAAGTGGGTGGGGGATGTTGGACTGGGGGTAGGTGTTTGCTTGGTAACTGCCTCCAAATGAAGTGCAGTCTTCTATATTCTGTTTTTACAACTCTGCTCTTAATTTCATGTTTAAGAGCACAGAAGAGCCTCCCTTTCAGAAAAGAAACCCCAAATCATGGAGTGACTGTTTAGCTTATCATTCCTTTGCCATTAATAACTAAAATTAAGTCAGTGAGTAGGTATTTTTCTGTCAGTCAGTGATCTTCCTGTATGTTACAGTTCACATCCTCAGTTAGAGCTGCTGTTTGATCCATCATCCTTCTTCCTTCTGTACGCCTGTGGCTTGCAGTTACCAGTGGGATGGTTTGCAGAAACAATTAAAACCTCTCTTTCCCTTGCACTGGGGGGAAGGATAGTGGATGTAGTGGTGTTAACTGGGCTGCAGCTCCTTTGCTAGTGCATGTCTTCTTCACTGCTTGCTGCCCTTGCAGCTGGCTTTTTGTCTTGTTGAATGTGACTGTGAATATTTTTCCATTAAAATGAATAATAAATTCTGTGTTAAATGAGAATGACTCCAGGCTGTTGAGTTTGGAACTGAACTCTTGTTTAGAATTGTTTGTAAGTGTTTCAACACTCTGTGTTATCACAATCCATACACAGTGCAGGCACACATGCATAAGTTGTACTTTAGACTGAGTCTGGTTTTTAGCTGCAGTTGCTGATCAGGCAGAAGTACCATTTAGAAACAGCACTCTCAGCTGGGAGATTTGAAGCACCTGCACCTCTGAGCATGTCGTGCTTGGGCTGTGCCCTCTGTGTCTCCTCTCCTCTGCAGTGGGACAAGGCTCCCAGCAGGCACACACTGTCCTCCCTGCCTTGTTCCATGTGCCTGCTCTGTCCCTCCGCAGCACTTTCTGGCCTGGGCTCTGCTGCTTGCCTGCCTGTGGTGCCATGCCTGGGATGCCTCAGGGATTTGGGGATTCCTGCACCAGTGTCTGGGTGATGCAGGCAGTTTTCTCCCCCTTCAGCAGCAGCCTTACTCCAAGAGTTTACTTGCCAAGCCCCTCCTCTCCCCCTGCCCTAGTGCCTGACTCTGATAATTCAGTCAGTTAATCTTTTACCAGCTAGAGTGCAAGCTGTGTCAAAATTGATCAGTTTGCAGCCCTGGCTCTGGCAAGGATGGAATTTCTGCTCATGGCCTATCTTGGGTGTCTGGGAATAGCTCTGTCACATGGCTTGGCATCCAGTGTGAAGTGTGGGAGATGCAAGTTGTAAATCCTTGCTTTGAGTTGGAGCAGGGCATGGGACATGAGTTTTTTAGATCCCTGTGAGTGTGTGCATTAAGTATTCCATTGTTCCCTTTCTTCCTTTCACACAATGTGCATTTGATTTCTGTAATTTAGAAAAAGACACCCTATGTGTGTATTTTCAGTCCAGTTAAGAAATCCCTAATTTTCCCTTCTTGCCTAGGAAGATTTTAAGAATTCTGTAGTGCAAGGTATTTTACTCTTTGACCCCAGGTATTTGGGATTACCTATAACAATCTCAAAACATTATTCTGTGCAGGTGTAGCTGTTAAAGCAATCAGAGAGAGAGAGAGAGATGAAGAAAGGGCACCCCAAAAGTACCCCTGGAAAGCAGAAAGATTGTGAGTTCCTTTACAAGTGAGCTTGGAGGGTGAGTTGCAGGAAGGATGTGAATACAGCATTGGGAACATTCCTGGATCTTTTCCACAATCCTTTTAATGTGGTCACAGACTCCTGACTGGGTGAAAATAAATTTGAATTAACTTCAGTGAGTGTCGAAAACATGGAGACTTTAAATTTGTTTGGAAAAAGCATCAGGGCGTGCTATGATTTTTTTGTGTGTCTGTACTAATTAGTGATGACACAGCATCAAGATGGCAAAAAATGAATCATTTGGATGTTCATGAAACAAAGTATTTTGAGTGTCACTAACTTGTGGCTTTTGGGAATTCTTGAAGTCATAGAATAAGGATCCAAGAAGTATATTTGATGAAACAGATTTATTTGAAGAGGACAGTTATTCTTAAGACAGTTTCTTTTCTGATTAAAGTAACAGCCAGACTACTCCTGTTGCTTCTTGAAGGCTCTCAGGTGTGTTAACAATACGTAATGGCTTTTATTATCAAAATAAGCAGGCTGAATAATCTTTGGGCTAAACTAGGGAGCACCTTGGCATTCAGATAGGAAGTTAAATTTGATGTGAATAGCAACCACACGTCTGGGAGGTGAGCTAAACCCGAGTGGTCAGGAACAGACATCCCAGATTCTGTGTTTTATGCTAAAAAGTTGTAATCAGAGCATTTCTTTTTTGAACTCAATAGAAACCCAGTAAGTTTTGGTACCTTTTCAAGGTCTAAACTCAAAAAGTTTTAAGAGAGATTCTTGGCATGACCCAAAACTAAACAAAATTTTGCTATTTTTTGTACTTAACCCAGTTGCATCTTAAGTTCTTGAATTCATAGATTCCATTTCAGCAAATTTTTGCATTTGTAAGATTTTGGTTTGATATCACAGAGTATCTAAATTACGTTGTAGAATCATGGAATCACAGGATGATTTGGGTTGGAAGGGACCTTAAAACCCATCCCATTCCAACCCCCTGCCACGGGCAGGGACACCTTCCACTATCCCAGGCTGTCCACTCACAGAGTTGTTTGTTTTCTTCCTATGCTTATAATTAACAAATATTAAATCTTACATTTTAAACATTTTTAAATCTTAAATGGCTTATTTTAGAGAATAGAACATTGTTCTGGCAAATGCTTTTTGATAAAAGTTGTTGAATTTGAAACTGCTCTGACATTGAGCAGCTGATGAGGAACAGAGACACCCCAGGTTATTGATCTGAAACTTGTGCCTCCATGAACTCTTCATGGGAAACTTTGCTTATGATCAGTCTGTGCTGGGGGAAAGGCTCAGCTCTCCAGGCAGTAAATCAGAGAGAAGAGCTGACTGGATGATTAGAACAATGAGTTTGAAAAAATTGTCGTTTTTACCTAAACATCAAGATTTTAATTGCATCAAAATAAGGACATGACCATGTGTGACCTCTAATATCTGGCTTTCTAAACATATTTCTATTAGAACTTGCCAGAATCGTGGGAGAAGGTTGGCCACTTCTTTGATCTTCCGGATTTCTTATCTTGGAAAGCCACAGGTGTCACTGCAAGGTATGTTAATCATAACAATATGATTTTGTCTATTTACTTATGTACATTTCTGCTTTAATTCATTCTGACTGGACCTGCTGTTATGTACATCTGTCTGTAATTCAGCCAGCCCCAAAACATCTTGAACCTATCTCCTGCCTCCACTGTGCATTCCTGAACACAGTTTTTCCTGGGAGCAGTGGAATTCACAGATACAGTGTGTTGCTGCAAAATATCATTTTGGAGCATAAATATGATTGCTGGAGTTCCTGTGAAATACACTTCCAATATTTTGAATCTATTTTTGTTGACGAATCTATTTACTTTTTTGAGAACTGGAAATACGTACTTCTTTGCCATGTGGGAGGGGTTTGGTAAAATCTAATTTAAAATGGTCACTTCACTGTAAAACATGGCAGCTGTGCTACTCCCTAAAAGTACCCTGGAATCCTTGCTAAGTAGTTGAACAAAATCCTCTGAGAGAACCTCTTAAAAATTTGGATTAAAGTGACCAACACAGGTGAAAGGCATTTGCAGATCCTTGTGAGAAGTGAAGGCCAGCATTATTTATTTAAAATCATGCCCAGTTCAGTGCGGCCCACAGTTATTTCCATTGCAGTTTGTGGAGTGGAATCTGTGCAAAATGTAGTCTCAGATGAAAACTGGCCACAGGATAGTTTTAGTCTCTCTGGAAATGAAGATACCTTCCCATCAGATACAGTTCTTTTTATTTGAGTGCTCTATTTCTCCCTAGTTAGTTTTCCTGATTGACAGCTATCGTTAGAGCGTTATATATTATATATTCCTTGCATTATACAGGAGGGAAGTGCTATGATTGACTTAAAAAAAGGAAAAAAGAGGAGCTGTGCCAGGTCTTGCCAGATGATAATTGATAAATGGCATCTTAAATCTTCTTCCTTTGGACTTCCAGTCAGATTTTGCTGTCTAGCTCTGAATTATGTTACAGAAGAACAACTCCCACCCCACAGATCTTGCAATCTAAACACTCCTGTCACATGACCCAACTCTACCTTCAAGAGGATAAATCCCAGGCTCCCAGATGATGTTCCAGGGTCTGCATCTTGTGAAAGTACTCAAGAATTTGATTTAGCATTAGCATCCTTTGGTCAGGGCATGAGGTGGGAGAGGCTCTGAAAAGGGAGGGCACAGTGGTCCTGACAGTTCCGTGGTCCTGCCTGGCTTTGGCTTTGTCTCCTTGGCTGCAATTTCCTAGAGGTGAAGCAGAGAATCTCACTGAAAAAA